>CATIWM010120535.1:0-58749 GCA_949671775.1 Mallotus repandus | reverse complement strand
ATGAATAAAAACCATAAAACTACATTCAAATACAAAATTTAATCCATGACATTCCATGGATCTTCATGGATCTTGTTCACCACCACGGATTCAAATCATCCCATCCAAAATAAAAACACAAAAAATAAATAAAAATTAGTAAATAAAAAAATAAAAATAAAATTAAAATTAAATAAAATAAAATTAATCAAATAAAAAAACGGAATAGAAAAAAGAACTAGTTTGATGATGCAGTATTGATTCCCCTCAGAAGGTAATCACCATTGATGAAAGCCTGTGGCTTTTGTTGTGTTTGTCTGTGATTTTGATCTATTTGGATCTGATTCATGGCTAAAACTTAAAAAAAGTACGTAAAAAATCAAGAAAAGTGGGTGTGTTTTGGGTTGACGGCTAAAAATCAGAAAGAGGTGGAGAGAAAAAGAAAAGAAAAAATCCCTCCAAAAACCTCCTCCCTACGTGAAAAGAAAATCACGTATTTATAAAGACCCCATCCTGTAACCCTAATCTGGTTACAGGATAAAAATCAAATAAATTATTTTATTATTTATCTAAAAAAAATAAATAAATTTTATCTATACATTTATCTAATAAAATAAAAATACTTATGAAAATAACCTAATCAAAATCTAATAATAAATGATAAATAAATAAAATAAATAAATTTTTGAAAAAAAAACGGAAAAAATACATTTCCGACCGGAAATCTACATTTCCGGTCAGAAATGTAAAAAAAAAATGTTAAAGCTTGAAAAAAAAAACGGAAGATGGCCATATGGCCATCTTCCTACAAAATTTTGATGAATCCCTTTTTTTTTTTTTTAAACTTAATTTTTTTTAAATTTATTTTAAATATAAAAAAAATTAATAATAATAATAATTAAAATAAAAATAATTTACAATTTAGTTTAAAACCAATAAATCAAGTCCAATAAATCTAATTTCACATTCTATTTTCATCATCGGGTCCTCTGTCGCATCCATGCTCTAATTATCCCGAAATTGGGTGCTTACAAACAGATCTAGATACTGGCCTGTGCCTGAGTTTTCTTAAGCTGCTTGAGGACTATATCATCTTCTTCTTTGGCTGGAACTATATCATTTGATATTTCCTTTCCCTTGGAGATATCCTTTCCTTCTCATGAGGCTGGTAGACCCTTTCACTGCAAGTCACATGGTTAACTGAGGGTGGAGGCTTCTTGGCTATTTGCCTGCTTAACTGTGATGTCTCTTGACTGGCTACTTTTGTATTGTTATTCTTATTCCAAACAGTGATTTCAAATTCATCATGTTCCTAAACATCTATGCTTTATTTAGCTTCTTCGTCCAAATCATACCATGTGTCAACTCCCATAACTTGCAAACCTTGAGTCTGGATAATTTTGATCATCCCATCTTTTTCATCGAATTCCTCTCCCCATCCTAAGGGTATATCTTCTAAACGGATATGAGCAGTTGGAGGTGCACTGTACTTGACCTTGTAGTCAAATTTTCCATATGGCTAGCCTAATAGATTCCACACTTTGAGTTTATTTTTCTCAGCTTTGAGGCTTTCGTCTATCTCATACAAATAAGAGTAGCCACCATTCATCGAGAAGGCTACATCCCTAGCTCTCCTTCCCATCATTGAATGAGGAGTGAGTGCTCAGGGCATTGAAATGTATTCAAATGTGCAGGGGTCCTGTTCATCTTCACTAGAGTCATAGCAGTCAAGAACTAGGTTGAAAAGTTTAACTTTTGATATCATTGGGAATTTTTTTCTACTTTGGCTTTCTATTTCACTTAAGTTTCTTAGATTGCTTGGATTGATTGTTCAATAAAGGTTTTGAGTAAGTTAGATGAGATTATTAATTGTTGGTGCTGGCATGGTTCGATAATTTGGAAGATGGTTGGTTTTGACATTAGGTCATTTTTTAGGATAATCAATCTTTCCTAAATCAATGAGGTCTTGGATTGCATTTTTAAGAGTTCTGCAAGTGTCAATGGTATGGTCGGGCATTTAGTGGAAATGACAAAATAGGTTATAGCCGATTTGTGGGGGTGAGGGATTTGTTAGTGGTTTTGGCGCTCATGGCTGTAGGATGTTCTTTTGCTGAAGTCATTGGAAGACTTTGGACAAGGGGAGGTTGAAGTTTGAGAACTTTCTAGGTGGCTTGTTGATGAAACTAACAAATGGTCGGTTATAAGTGTTTGGTCAAATTCGATTTATCTCGGTAGTTCGAGTGAAGGTTTTTGGCTTTGGATATTAGATTAAGTGTTTCAGTAAAAGATGTTTTTGGGTTACTGGGATTCTTCATCTTCAATTCTGATTCCTGTTTGATGAAGGACTTAAAAATCAGGGTAATGGGCAAAGAGTATTTGTCTCCTGAAGTGGGGCAATGACCTTTGATTATTAACTTTATCTGCTCATCCTCAGGAGGACAGTTTCTCAACTTGACTACTTTAGATCGCCACCTTGCGATAAAGTTAGAAAAATATTCACTAGGCTTCTGATTTGTAGTTTTAAGATCTTTTCGGGTTATGTCCAACTAAGTGTTATATTCATACTGCTCGATAAATTTTTGGGTCAATAGCAACTAGTCACTCTTAATCTCATCCTCAAGGTCAAAGAACCAGGCTCTCGGTCCCTCTTCTTCTGACATGAAAAAGAATCAAACAATCTATGATTCTGTCAGCTTAGTAGCATCCATGAAAGTGGCATATTATCTCAAATGGACCCTTAGGTCTCCAGTTCCATTAAACATGGCAAATTTTGGCAATTTGAAGTCATTAGGAAGCGATTTCTCTTTGAACAGAGCTAAATTAGTAAAGCTTTTAGATTCTCGAGACCCCTTGTCTAATAGTTGGACCTGCCCTGCTGATTTAGGTTTGGTCATATCAATAATTTTAGCAGCTTGTTATTGGGGTATTCTAAAAGCACGGTAATATTCATCATCATCATTAGATTGCACGGGAGTATGGAGAATATTCTTTCCCTTACCTGCTTATGGATGGACAGATGCAGAGGCTTCATATAGTGGAGTAGCAACATGATTCCCCTCTTGGGAATTTCTGGTTTAAGTGTCGGTGGCTTTGATTTGGGCTTGGAGGATCTCAGCTATGGTGCCATCAGTGAGCAATTTCTTAATTCCCTTTTTTAGCTTATCGTCAAATTGTTGACATGAAGTGTCTTCTTGATCACTCATATTGAGAACTGGCTTTCTGCATATTAGCAAGATAGAAAAAATAAATAATGAATGATGCATGCTTGGTGTGTGCCAGCAAAAGAAAAAGGGTAAGCATGTATGCATGGTGTGCTCATTCACGATCTTATTATGATAAATGCAAATGGCTACAAGAAAATATGGTTAGTGTATGCTATCTACATGTATGTTGTGTATGCATGATTGAAGAAATAATTGCCAGTGTTTCCTGCACAAAGAATAAACCAATTAAAAGTAAGCTCTTGCTTCTAACCTTATCGTGTCACGAGGTTATTCAGTCTCTTTTCTAGGTGGGTTTTGACCCGATAGTCAACAGGGGAATATGGTTCCACTCTCAGGCTAGACTGCTTTAATTCATGTTGATTAGAATTATAATGCAAGGTAAGGGATAATATATGAATGTACTCGAGGTAATCATATAATGTCAATGTGAGGACTGGTCGTTGGGTCACAAATAGTGTCTATAGTCCATACGCGCCCGTGTGTGCATGGGCTATAGTCAACAAAAAGGGGTCCAAATGTGTGTCCCGACATCGATATTTGATACGTTTATGAAGAGGCATTAAAGTATTATTCAATAATTTATGATTTGAATCTTTCAATAAAAATGTCTGCAATCTAGTCGGATTCCTTATCCATTCATTTGATCTAATAAGGACAATGCTTTGTAGGTTCCATTACTGAAAGATGTCACTATTCACTAGTTCTTACAGGCTATTCAAATTGAGGTGCATGATTCTTGTCATTCCTTGCACATCAAGCTTGTCTAAGGTAAATAAGGATCACACAGTCTAAGTATGAGCAGTCTATGAGAACGGATGTAATGACACCAATTGGTGAGGGAAACTAGAAGTTTCATGGCACTTGTGAATATTAGGTCAAATGGACAGAATTAGGGCTAGCATGCATACCTTGGCGGGATCCTAGTGGAGATTTCTAATGGTTTATTTACATGGGTTGAGTCGATGGTGTAAAGCTTAGGGCTCCTTTAGCGAGAATACCTCCCCATTACTAGGGTTATGTACTTTGGTCAGTGAGTCTAGCATTCTTTTGATAACTCATGAGAGTCGAGGCTAAAGGTGACGAATCTGAATCAATCATGACTCAAGTGGAACCATAGTGGATCACTTTCTGTCATCATTGGTTGATCGGGACTAATAGTGTATGTGTGATGTGTAGTACAAATGCAATAGTGAAGGGCTCCATGCAGTTGACTGTTAAATAATGAGAAGTAGTCATTTTTTATTTGATCTTTCCAACCAGAGATCATTAGTGGAGTTTAGCAAGACATTATGATTACCCAAGTTATATAAAGGCCGATAATCCAACATGACCTAATTTACAGTGAATATTGTAGCCCCTTTGTCTCAAGATATCTTGATTGAACATAAGGCATAATTTATGTCATCCTTATACAATTCAACTATATTATGACTTGATTCTAATTAGACTGAGAACAATAACTCTTTATCAATTCATTCAATATATATATATATATATATATATGTATGTGTGTATATAAATACACACACGAATTCATTTATATATTTCCATTGATTTTTACTGGGCTTGGTAAACCCATTTTTGTTTTGGGCCTATTCTAAGTGTGTGACCCTGTAGGTTTACATAACGTTGGCAGTGGGCCTAAAATTCCAATTTAAGCCTACAAGTCATAAGTGGCATCTAGCAAGACATTATGACTACCCAAGTTATGTGAAGGTCGACAATCTGACATAACCTACTTTACAGTGAATATTGTAGTCCCTCTATCACAAGATATCTTGATTAAACATAAGGCATAATTTATGTCATCCTTATACAGTTCAACTATATTATGACTTGATTCTAATTAGACTGAGAACGATAACTCTTTATCAATTCATTCCAGCATGGCCATGCATTTTCCTTCAGTCTATCATATTAAGGGGCCCATAGATATCTTACTTAGATTAAATGAGGGAAAAATTCCTTCTCAATCACTCACATTCCCTACATAACTCAGTTCATATCCAACAACAATCTATTTCATCATCCTATTAAAGACAACGTTAGAATGTGTCAAAAATCCATGGTCATTTCAAGGTCAAAGGACTAAAACAATATTACTATGATGAGAAATACTTATGACAATTATCTATGTAGTATTCTCATAGTGGGTCAATCTAGTACATCATTTCTCAAACAAGTACCTATAAGTTGACTTAATATCTCATATTCACGATTAGTAAAACATAATCACCAGTCAACACCATACTAGCCTTAATTCATTATTAGTTCTATAATAATGAATGACTAGGGATAATTTAAATAGAACTCGTATTTAATCTAAGTGTTTTACTATCAAGTCACATACTTAATGACCTTAGGAATAATTGACTATTCAAGTAATTATCATAACATAAAATTATAATGAAAATGCCTCTTTATTAATAAAATGATAAAGTCAAAACATAGTCATACATGATTGACCTAATGCATATCACTAACAGTTGGACTTGATTTACAGTTATAAAACCAACTCATATCTCTAAATCATGACTTCTCCCTCAGTTGCCATTCAGGGATAGAGGTTACAACTAAAAGGTTGCAAACTCTTTTTCATTAGAAATCCTTAGAAAAGTCAATCTGGAATTACATCAAGTCTTGCTATATGTGTTAAAGATGCAAACCCAATCTTGTTAAGGATCCAAGACTTTTGCAGCCATTCTCAATTCTGCAACATGTATGGACTGATATTAACATGGATTTTATTGAAGGGTTGACAGTTTTTAAGAGGAAAGATGTTATAATGGTGATTGTGGATAGGCTTAGCAAAAATGCATATTTTATGGGTCTTAAGCATCCTTTGACTACTGTCACAATTGCCCATACCTACCTTGATAATGTTTTTAAACTATATGGTCTACCTAACAATATTATAAGTGATCAAGACCCAATATTTCTTAGCTCCTTTTAGCAAGGATTGTTCTCATTACAAGGAGTATAACTATTTAAGTCTACAGCCTACCACCTCCAAACAGATGGCCAAATAGAAGTAGTTAACAGATGTTTAGAAACCTACTTGCGCTGTATGACTGGAGAAATGCCTCAACACTGGGCTAAATGGTTATCACTAACTGAATGGTGGTAAAATACTTCATTCTATAGTGCTGCTCAAGCAACTTTCTTTGAAGTGCTATATGGATATGCTCAACCTATTCATTTACTTTGCTTTTCTGGATATTCTATGGTTGCAATAGTAGATCATTTTATGACAAGCAAGGAAACTACATTAAATCTTATAAAATTTCATCTATCAAGAGCTCAAAACCACATGAAGCAGCTGGCAAATAAATATAGAATAGATTAGTCATTTTCCATTGAAGATTTTATTTATGTTAAGCTATAGCCTTACAATCATATTATAGTCTCAAAATGAACCAATCAAAAGCTTTCTTCACTTTTGTATGGCCCCTTTCTAATTGTTGATAAAATTGGCTTAGTAGGTTACAGATTTAAGTTGCCTTCTACTACTTATACCCACCGTGTTTTCCATATTCCACAGCTCAAAAAGTCTCCTAATTCCCATTTTTCTTCTTCTTCTCAATTGCCCAACATTAGTTACTCGCTTCATCCTTAACCTATAGTTATTTTGGATAAACGAATTGTCAAACACCACAACAAGGATGCAACTCAATAGTTAATTCAATGGAGCAATGTCCTTATTGTTGATGCTACATGGGTGTTTGCCTTTGATATTGAATAGAGTTTTCCAATAACTCTACCTCTTGAGGACAAGAGTGTTTTTAAGGGGACAAGACTTATATAAAGAGAACGAAGAATGATAGTTTTATGATTAAATAATAGTGTTGGCATGTTTTCAAGGAGAGAATAATAGTTAGTTATAAAAATTTATTTGTGTTCTATGACAGTTGTATCCACACCCAATATAAAATGTAATCTTACATTTTGTATTAAATGGTTATCATTAAATGAAAAATATAATTCTCTCTTCTCCATATTCTCTGAGTTTTCTCATCCTTTTCTGTTATTTTCTTATATACAAATAGCTACAAATTTCCTGATATCATATTGAATTACCAATCTCTTTCCATTCCTCTTCCATGAACCTCTCTTCTCTAAGATTCCATTTATATGAGGACAAACAAAAAGAGGAACGATATGATGATAGATCAAGACCATCAATCCTATTCTCTATTCATATTTTTATATTTTTTTTAATCATACGGTATGCTTTTAACGATTGGATTTTCTCAGATGAAGGAGTGGTGGGCACTCATTTAATTATTTTGGTTATTTTGAAGCATAGAGTGTAAATTACAAAAAAAAACGTGGTATATATTTATTATTAGGGTGAGTTTTTAGAGCAAACATACAAATTGGACTCCCACATTTTGCCCTAATTTTACCCTTTCGTTTTTTTAGCCAAATTGGAATTTTTTTACTTTGTAAATTTAGTCCATATTAAACTTTTGATGAGTACAATCAAGTTCTATAACTTTTTTTAGTACAATTAAGTCCTATGAATTAATAAAAAATTAATTTTAACCGATATATATATATATATATATATATATATATATATATTCTAATTTTAAAGTTTTAAAAGCTTTTAAATCTATAAAATAATTTTTAAAAATTTTTCTTGAATTTTAAAAATTTTACAATCAGGTGATATAAATTTCCAAAAAATGACCAAATGACCAAATTTTTTCGTTAATATAAATAACAAATTGTTAATTGACTAAATTTTAATTTTAAAAAAATTTGTTGACACATGGCTTAGCCCAATCCAAGAGCGAAGGCCCAATGATGAAAATCCAAGCAAAATAAGTTTGATAGTGTAAACCCCAGCCTCCTCCTTGCTTAATGGATTAGTGGCTCAAGAAATGTCTTCTGATGAGCCACTAAGGAGGTGCCTTAGCGATATTGAGTTGTTATTTATATAACAGAGAAAACCACGTTCTAACGCTATTTTCTCTAGCATTTTGTGTAGGAAGACATTATGAACCAACTAGTATACTAATGGAGAGAAAACAAAGAGAAAGAGGGATGTTCCTAGAAACAACAAAAAAACATTAAAAAAAAAAAGTAACGTAAAAGATTGAGAGCAAGATAACAACATGTGTACTAAAAAATAGAGAAAATTAAAGTTTAACAAAAAGAAGAATACAAAAGAAGATCAAAGACACTTGAAGGGAGGAACAACATGAAGAAAAATGAGACAACAAGGGCATTAACTTGACAAGGGAGAAAGAAGTTGCCTTTGCACTATCTGAGACTCATCATTGCTATCACTTTGAAACACTTCTAAAGGGTCTTAAAATAATAACACCTCTCTCGAATTATTTTTTTTTATTTTTTTAATATTTCATGGCAATTTAATATGCAGTTGCTTTTAAGGAATGAATTTTTTTTTTGACTTTGTATTAATAAGTAGGTGTGATTGTTTTTCTAAATTTTTTTTGTTGCTTATAAAAATTTAATCATTGTTTTTTAGTTTCTTTTGTTCCACTTTTACATTCTATTTAAAACTGGAATGCACAGGGGCAACACCTTACCAATAAGTGCCACCTTAATGTATAAAGGTATTGTTTGATTCGCCTTAGTGTATTAAGGCGATACTTCATCACTGAGGCGCCACTTTTACATGATTTTGATTAATTATTCAATTTTTTCTTTTCCCGCAAATTTAATGCTTGATTCATAATTTAGATCATGCTAGTTGCTTTTAAGTTTCTTTTTTCACTTTAATTACTTTTTTTTTTTTTTCGTCAACTTTGACTTCTCATAATGTTATTTAAATTTTGTGTCTTTTATCTTTGAACATTTATAATGTCTAATGGACACATCTCAATTGCTATGAGAATCTTAAAGAAACCCAACTAATAGATAATCTAATGGACACATCTCAATTGCCATGAGAGTACTCATGGATTGAAGTGCTCTTAAGGATCACGAACCATCAACCCATCTACTTCTTGTTTGTTCTTCATTCCTCTTGTGTATTTTCCATGGAAAGCCAAACAATGGGCACAGTTCATCCTTAGTTCTTTTTGTCTCACAAGTCCAAGATTAATTATCCCACCCTTTATTATATGAGAATTTTCTAGCATTCTAAATTTTTCACAAGACTCGTTTAAATGCTCCTTTAAACTATCATGTCGAGGCTAAGTTAGCATAAGCTCAGGTTCTATATCAGATTATTACATCATATGACCTCTAAGAAATCAAAATTTTAAGTGCATCAGGGAACTTATTTGCATGTGGTCAAGCTGTAAAGTAAGTCCAATAAGAACTGCTACAACAGAAATATATCCACAATGAATGAAAAAATAACCCCAAAAAAATCATGGGTGAAATGAAGAATAGAAGAAAACAGAGAATGCATCTACAAGTAAAAAGCAACCCCAAGAAAAAAATCAACCTATAGTAAATCACAAAATCAAGGGCAAAAAAAAAAAGCAATATTAATACTTGAACCGCGGCGTCAATCCACGCTTCAATCAAACTTTTATTGATGATTTCAAAGTACAAGTGTCCCTTCTTCCTTAAAACCTCAATCTAATAATTTAAACACATAACTAGTTGGTTAGTGCAGTGTATGTGAAAACATTTTTAGTTGCTACGACAGCCACAAAATTTAGTAACATGCATAAGGATTGAAGCAATAGTCATAGGGGATCCATTACCTGAGCCATAAAATAAAAAAGAAAAAAAAAACTAAGAATAACATACGAGATGTTGGAATTGCAAAGGAAAAAAAAAAAAAAAAAAAAAAAGTCAAAAGCAAAGCAACTAAAAAAAAAAACTGTTTGTAGATTGGATGATGATGAAACAAAATTAGAGAAGAAGATGATGACAACAATAGGGCACGAAAGAAAACCGAAATTAAAAAGGAGCACGCATGTAATTTTTTGATAAAATAAAATATTTTATGTAAATGACCACCCTTTTAGGGTATTTTTGTAAAGAATCCAACAAAATACTATACAAAATGAGAAATGCTAAAGGTTAATTAAGTAAAATTGAGGGGTGAAACTAAGTATTTGGCTAAAAACAAACAAACCAACCAACCAGAGAACACTATGCATTTCATTTTCTCTTACGGTAACTTTACACGAGATGTCCTACATGATCCTATGTACGCTAATTATCACTCATTACATCATGCCTACAAAAATTTCAGCGCATAACTGTAAAGCCTGGAAATCCAGTAGCTGAAAGAATAGTAATGTTTCATTTTCATACTATAGCTATTGTTCATGCTCGCTCACAGGATGATCCGACACAGTCCCTTCAGACGATATCTCCTCTACATCAGGCTGTTCAGTATGAGAAGGATCCAACGGAGTCTTACTAGAATCACCACTATCAGGTTGGCCTGGTTTCTCTTCTGGAAGCTTAGCTTGCGTATCAGGCAGCAAACTCTGCATATCCTTACTTTTATCTTCAGCACCTTGTGCATCTGAAAATCCAGCTTGGTCAATAGATTCTGGCAATGGTAGCGTACTCTCAAGGAAGCTAGAGCTGGTCGTACCCAAACTAGATGACAAGTGTGGGCCTGGAGCTACACATGATGCCACCAACTGAAGCACTTCAGGAGAAGGAGTCAATCCCATGTTTGTTTTCTTTGGTAGATTTAAATAAGAAGACGAAGTCAATGCGTTTGTCATGTTTAAGTTAGGAAATTGCAGGTTTGGGTCAGAGTTACTCCATCCAAGACCTGACGTTCCAGGAATTAAAGGTGGAAGAGGTTGAATCGTAGGGGCTGGCAGGATTGAGGATGAAGTAATGTTGCTGCCTTGAATGCCACTTCTGAAATTCCGCATGCTTCCTGCAATGTCAAGTGGGAACTGTCTGAACATATGCGATCTCCGTTTCTTTTTCTTCTTCAGAGTCCGTCTTGGATCCTTGGGTTGAGAAGGAGGTGGACCAGGAATAACAAAAGGAGGAATTGTAGGCTTATTTTCTCCATATAATAGACGCACTGACTGTGCAATTGCTGATACAGTGGGTGGCAAATCAGGTTCTGGTGGTTTAGCCGTAGCACTCACAGCTTCTCTAAGCCAGTGGGGTAGCTTGTTCTTTGAAGAATTGGTTCCAACTACCTCTTTCCCCTTTGAACTGGAAACACTTAGCCCTCTATTTGGGTCTGGCAACAAAGCAGAACTGCTGGATTCACCATTTCCAACATTATTTTGTAAATCAAGAAACACACTTAATGATCTATCCGGAAGACTGGGCAACTTCCCATACTTCATGGTTCTATTTTCTTCCTCTCTACGGTGTAAATCAAAGCTACTAGAGCAATTCAACCCCAATGATCCTAGGTTGCTTGCTCCCAAAGAATCTAGTAGAAATGGCATTTCACTAGACAGATTTGAAGTAGATGGTCCGGCAACAGCAGAAGAATCTCCAGCAACATTTGTGCCCACTTTTTCAGGATTTGGAATGGACCCAAAACGCTCATTCTGAAAACCAATCTGGTCTGAGGGCTCAAATTGCTGCAGGGTTGAAGGCATATCACCAAAGCCCAGTTTCATGTCTGTCAGATGGGACTGAAACTTTGGCGGAGTAACAAGTCTACTACCATGCAAGGCCCGCGCCATCATTCCTTCAGGAATACTAGGAAACAAGGATGATTTGGAGGACTTCAACAACTTAATTGCCTTTGAAACTGGGAAGCCTTGTGCATCCAAGATCTTCATTTGTTCCTCCTCCCACCTAGCTGCCAAATCATCTGAACTTTTGTATCTAGAGAATTTTAACCTGGGGTCTCTAAGCATTGCATCCCAATTACCCCGTCCATGCCTACGAACACCAATCCAAAGGAAATCAAGTTCATCTTCTGACCAACCATCTATTTTTGATTTTTTTCTGAACAAGCTATTTGATGCAGATCCAGTCCTCATCATTATGTTTTCAAGCACCTTCCTGTGGTTTTCCGGAAATGATGGAAATGTGGATGGCATCTGACCCAGACCCAATGTGGGAGGCACCTCCTTGTCAAGCTGATTATATCTTGATGCATCTTGAGAGGGGAATTTCAAATTGGGTAACAATGGCATTGCTGGAAGGTCCCGCATAGAGTCGTTTACAGCTTCAAGTCTTCCTCCAAGTGATAAGCTAGGCAACAAGTCATGGTGAGGAGCAGGTATGCTCTTAGCAGTAATTGATAATCTGGGCAACAATTTTTCATCAAAGGGTAAATTTGGCAGTGACATCTTTCCATGGAGATCAGCAAAACTAGAACTGGAACTCTCAAAAAAATCAGAACTCTTCCCTCGTGGGACAGGTGGACACTGCAGAAAGAACATTACAATGGGATCATAATCACATCCATGAGTGGAATCCAATAAAATAAAAATTCAAAAAAATATATGAATTCAGTGTAGATGTGTAAAGTACATGTGTGGTTAGTGTGTGTGCGTGAGCTCACACGCATGAGAGAGAGAGAGGTACCTGACTAAATGGGAACCAACCATCTGCCATGCTACATTTAATGTGCGGTTGTAAAAGTTCTGCTGATACATCTTGCAATCTTTGTTTGCCATTGGTAATCTCCTGATGTTTTACATCTGCCTCAACTGAAGTTCCAGGAGGTAGGTTAAAAGGAAACTCTGGTCCAAGTGCAAGCTTACTTTGTCTATTTGTGGACCTTGAAGAGTTTTTGGATGAAAAGTCTAACTGATTAGCATTGGGAGCACAGAGTCCCAGAACTGGTAACAAGCTGTAATTAATATGGCCTGTGCTATGATTTTGTTGACTTTGAATGATGTCAGTAGGGAGGTATCCAAGAGAATTAACAGAAAGATCCAGATGACTGGTTGTTTTAAGCTTCGATAACCGACCAAGTCTTAAAGTTGAGTCAGCCTTGCTCTTTTTTGTATCTAACGGCTGGGGAAATTTACTATCATCCAAGTCAACCACTGAAAACTTCTCTCTGACCTGTTGAGCTAACTCTGTTGCTTGATCCTTGTCCTTCTCATTAGTGGGGGGACAATGAGGCTGAAGGAGTAACTCAGGTATGGTAGGAAGTGCCTCACTTGGTTGGGATTCATCAATCACATTTCGCTGAGCAAGTCGCTCTTTTTGTCTAGCACGAAGCTTAGCACTGTTGAACAAAGAAAAAAGGAAGTAAATAATGCAGCCCATAATTTCAAATAGTACTACTTCCCCCCAAAAAAGGGGGAAATTTTACTATCTACCCTGAAGTTTAGGCCTATCAAAATAGTCCATCCTCATTTTTTTACTATTATATTTAACCCACACACCACAACACACAGACACACACACCATGTTTTAATAATTTTAACCACTTGCCTGTTTTGCTGTTAGTCAACAAACTTGAAAGACTGAATTGATTTTTTAAAAAAGGTACCAATTGGGCCCTGAACTTATTGTCAAGTATCAAACTCATGCAAAGTTAAATTTTTACTCTTAACACAAGTTATTACTAATCATACAAAAAAAAATAATAATAATTTTCTACTTTAATTATTTTTTTATTTTGTAACATAAATTAATTATGATGTTTAAAAATAACAATGACCTAATATTTTTTTCACTTAATAAATAATTTAATCATTAAAGAGCACTAGTTAATTAATATTTTTGTTAGATACTAGGACTAAATTGTGACAAAAAAAATTAAAAAAATTGCACGAATTTAATAAAATTCAAGTTTGGAAATTTTAATAATTAATAATAAGTTTAGGAGCCAAATTCCATTCTTTTAACTAATTTTAGTCCTTCAGCTGTGTTGACAAAAGGAAGAAAAACTAAAAAAAAAAAAAATAGTAGTAGTAAAATCATCATTAATACACAAGGAATATCAAATATAATATTAAAAGTACGAGGAGACTAGTGTAAAAGTACTTAACCCTTTGTTTAAAAGAATGCACATGCTTCCATCTTTGTTTTTCTGGTTAATCCACCTTAAAGGGACTCTAATAGTTCTGGTTTAAAACCACCTGGCACACATCTTTCATAACAAGATATTTTTCTTTTGTTGGATTGATGAGATATTCAAGCTAAAACCAAGGTCAACCTTTAGAAATAAATCTTCTAGGCATGATCAGAATCAAAGTCGAAAATTTCACAATTAAAAACTGTTTTTGTCATTTTTCCTAATTATTTTTCAGTTACTTATGCAACACTATTTTAGGCCATCATTAATCCTATGTGAATAATTGCATCAAACTTCAAAAATAGCCTTGGATTGAACCTTCACTATTGCTGTAAGATAATTGGAAAAAAAAAAAAAAAGACTTACTATTTTGCTTTTAGTGCCCGACCAGCTGGTGTATATTCCCGCTCTGGCTCTGGCTCCCGTTCCTCATCACCACCACTCTGATTCAGCAAATTAACAATAAAAAAAACTGCTGTTAATGAGAAAAACAAAACTACAAAAAATTCGCCCAGTCATCATGAAAATTTTGAAGGTTGCATTTCAGAGATCTAGCCAGTTGAAAGATGTTGCAATCCAAATTTCTGCTCGAATTGGTTGTTGTATTCTTACGTGAAAATTTAATAATCTATAACGAAATTTTAAAATGCACATGAAGAAACAATATGAGGATGCAATGCAGGCGACTAGTTCAAGCGAGGAAGGAGAGAATGACATCATCAAAAAAGTGAAAGAAAGGCAAAAGATGTAACTAGAAAAAGGAAAAGGTGAAAGAAATTTTTCTTCTCTATTTTCCTTTTGTGGGGTTTCTTTTTGTGTGCGTGTGTGTAGGGGGGGGTGGGTTGGGGAGGTGTGAGCTTGTTAATAATTGTATGGCCCAAGAACGCTCAACTTGTGAAAATAATCACAACGTACTTCAGATGCCTGCCTTCAAATAAATAAGAATCCAGTCCAATGTTGCCAATTTTTGAAGTTTTCAATGCAAGATGTTTAACATTTTCTGTTCATGCTTATTCTACAGTGAATGCACCAAAAATCAATAAACATCAATTCTCATCAGTACAAGCTTTAAGAGAAAGAGATATTTGTGTAAACGAGAGAAAGAAAGCATGGATTCATGAACCCAAAACAAACTAAAAAAATTTTCATAAAAGGGAAAAAAAAAAAGTTCCCAATTTGGCTTGTGTCTAAACACCAATTTCACTCATTGGATAGGGGTATCATACATACATGCATAAACATATCAAGAAAGAAAAAAGAAAAAAGAAAAAAAAAGAAAATCTCTTATAAATTTGACATTCAAGTGAAATCATTAAGATAACAATTGCGGTCCAGTCTTCATCGGTATCACAAGTTATCCCCCATGGTAAATACATATTAGCTTCGTGAAAATGATTTCCTCATGTGAATTAAAAAAAATAATAATAAGTTGTACCTCACTCAATGTTTCACTTGGATGAGGAGCATAAGCTTCCCTGTAAGAAACAGCCTTCCTCTGGCGTTTCCCTCGACCAAGAACTGCCTCCTCTTCACTTTGATATTTCTCCCATCTAGAAATCCAATAAAACATATAAGAAAATCTAGACTAAGTGGTTCTACAACGAAGTCTGAATAGAATAGAATGATCAAGCAATTGAAGCATGATGTAATGATAAACAATGAATGCAATAGAATAAAAATCTTTAGACCTATACACAAAAATTTTATTTAATCATGGTTCGTTACAATTAAACAAACATTCACTTAAGTCACGCTTGGTTGAACTCATTAAATTCTTCGGACAAGAAGGGAAACAAAAAAGACCTTCTAAATAATAAGAAATGTGTACTTTCAAGTTTGTTCACTTATGATTGGTCTAGCTGACTAAGAAAAGATACAATTCAAGAACTAAATAAATCAGAATAATCTAGGAAAAGAATGGCAAGTAGGATGCATTAAAAATGATTAGAAATATTTGGCATCTTGGCTTTGCAGACCCACCCTGGAATTTCTGTAGTGTTTAGTTTCATATTCCCAAGGTAATATCCTTGAAGTTATTACATAAAATTATTTAAGATGCTTCATTAATCTCAAATTTGCAGCTTTTAACTTATAACAGTGAAAGATCATTTATGATTTGTGCCCACTGAATCACATCCAACCTTTCTTTGATTTGAAGAACCTAGTGAAGCAGGACATTGAGGAGAAAAATCTTGAAGAACCAAAATTAGGACTAACATTGAGTAATTTGAAATTTAGGCATGTTTGTGTTAGCAAATTTGAACATGTGAATTTAGATTTGAACTTCGCAACAATGTTAGAAAGTGGACGCTTAAGTTTCACAATTGCTGAAGTCTGAAATAGGTCCTCAGTTTGAGGATTCTGTGGTTTTGGGATATGTTGGAATTTAATTACCATGGAGGAATAATGAACCTATAAGAAAGAATAGTAGAAGGGAGTAAATAATCTACAAAATTTCAAAGTTGCCTCAAGAGGGATGTATCACAGCACTTTGCCTCAAGAGGGATGTACTAATTTAAACATTAATTCCAACAATGGCAAGATGATATGATAGAATACTCAAACTTATAAGCTCCTAAAGTTATAGAAATAGCATTACTTCCCTGATAGAATCACTTCAAATAATACCACTACATATTTCCTTCTTGGGAAAAAAAAAACCATAAAGACACGATAATATACATAAGTAACATAACATGACCTGAAAAAAAATTTTCTAAAAGAGAAAAATACATTTTCTACCAAAATTCTCCTTTATTTCTTGGTCCTCATAGCTTCAATTTTGGACTTCTAAAGTATAAAGCATAAAAGAATAAATAAAATACAAAAAACAGATCTAACATCATTGACTCTTATCACCAAGCAACAAGGTAAAGCTTTTTTATTATGTGCAAAATGGCAACTGATATATGCGTGCAAGCAAAGTCTGGAAGAACTTAATCTAGAATTGGCTTAATGAGAAATTATAGTTTAACTTATAGAAATGCCTTGATCCACAAATCTTTTGTTAATTTTCTTTACTTCATTAAATGGAAAGAATTATTGTAATTTAATGAAATATAGCAGGAGATTTAACAGATATAACACCCTTAATATAAGATATCTCAGAAGTCCATTTTAGTTCCATAAGTACTTGTAGTTAGCTACTTCTATTCATTGCCTTCTTTTAACATAGAGGGCATGCACCCAATAGAAAAACCAGATGCCTCAGTGCATGACATTTCAGAGACATAAGCTCTTGGAAGAGGTTAAATTTGTATAGCCTGCCTTCCCATTGCAGAGCAAGGTGGTTGTTTTTATCATCAGTGACCTCAAGTCAGAGTGGAATCAGCTTTCAGTTGAATAACTCACCCTTGCATACATCCCACAAATTTCATAAATTTTCCTAATTTACTAATTTTGAAAAAAAAAATAAAACATGAAAAATCCAATGTAAGGAAGAAAATTTACACGGAACACATTGATATACTATATTATTTTCCTCATCTAAAAGAAATTTGGATTCAAAAAACTAAACTATATTTTCTTAAGCTTCTGCATGCCATAGCTTGCTGCATAACATTCTAAAACTTAAAAGTATGCAACTTCGGAGTGGTATGCTTCTCTAAACTACAAAGAGGCAGGCACCAATTAACAGTATGTCCCAATGAGGAAAAAAAATGATAAATAAACAAAAATTTAAAAAAAAATGAAAAGATGGCATAATGACTAAAAAAAGTCAAAAGATTCCAAAATTGCAAATTGAACCATTTTTTTAAATTTAGGCAAGTCTAGTCAAATTGCACCAATTACTTGTTTTCGTCCACACTGTCAAAATTTAATTAAAATAATAATAAATAGCTACAAAACATTCTTTTTACCTTCTCACTGTTTTCTCTTCCCATCCCTTTCTCTCCTCTCCCTCAATCTAATTTTCAAATATTACTTTTGGCCAGTTGGATAAAACTGATTGGTTCAATTTGACTAAAATTACCAAACTAAGCACACCAGGTCAAATTGCAAATTCATTATAAGGTTTGGCTTTTTTTATATAGCAATTAGGACAACATAAACTTAGCAGATACTTTTAACTGCCAGTGCCATATAATATAGTAAGACAAAAAGTATCAACAATTGTGACAGATGTATTCCACACTTGTTCCTTGCATTTGTTTTGACATTTACTGTTTCAGCAACGAATTTGTCTGCAGAGATGCATCGCTCTTATTCATTTTCAATGAATCAAATTGTAAGATAGACATATATCATCTCCTTGGACAAAATCCAGACAATACTGTTCCATAAATCTCCAAAGGAACCTTTACTTGAGCAAGCAGCAATTTGGGATGAATAAATTGACTTAGACAACTATGAATTTTATCTCATACATATGACTTTAGCTTTTAGGTTGGTGCCTAAGTGGTGTATCATGATAAATACTCGAAGATTCAACAAACCAGAAAACATAAAAGACTTTCTTCAGATCAAATCAATTCTCTCTTCTATTATGGATAAAAAAATTTAATTTCTTGTTTACAGCATATCACATACAAAAAAATAAGTAGAAAAAGAATTTTAAGGAAAAAGAGTGAAAGTAGAAGTAAAGGCTCCTCACCTTGAGCGCAGAAGCCTGTCCCATTCATTTTCTTCAGTGGTCATAACCATGTTGTCCTCTTTCCTGTCTGAATTTTGTCCACAAATTTCATCAGCAACAACAGGAGGTGATTCACCTCCCCCTTGCTCTTCAGTCGTTTCATCATTCCATTCCACAGACTGCATGAGAGACAAATGGGTAATTCGCTGTCACTACCAACAATATACAGGATTTTGTTTCTTTGTATTTGTTGTCAGATGAGCCACTAGAATGCAACATGCTTCCAGAAATAAGTAAATGTATAACAAAACAGATTTATAATGGCTGAAACATGAGAACAGAAACTGGATCATAATCTTAACACATCAATTTCAGTAAAGCTTTAGAAAGAAGGTTCTAACTAAAGACAAACAATACTGACATACAAAGCACCAATTCCAATATAAAAAGCAAAGGACAAAAGATGTCATATGATGTAGACAGCATGGAGCTCAAGAATGACAACATCTTGAAGACATACAAGATCCGAATTATGGAGTCAATTCCATCAACGAGATAGTAGAAATGTCAAATATTATATTAAAATAGTTCAATGATATCTAGAAGTGAAACAAAGTGACTTGTACCACTGTAAAATCTAGGGTTAGTTGCAAAACCAAAAAAAATCCAACAGATTATCTCCAAAGTACATTCTCGTTTGCTCTTTCAAAATTAGCAATTTTTGTTCTTATACTACAGTAATGAAAAATAAACATTTTAAGGGATTATGGTGTTTTATTATATAATTGTTCTCATGGACTAGAGTGCAACTATATTTTTTTAAAAATTTTGGGGACTGAATTGTAATGAAAATTATCATTGCATGACCATGAACTAAAAGTGCTATGAAAATTTCAGAATTTCATGATCACCGACTACAATCGTCAAAAAACCTCAATGACCAAGCCAGTGTGCAAGCAAAAGAGCTAATTTTGAAACAGAAAGGACTCAAGAATATTTTAGGGAAAACTTCAATGCTTTTTTTTTTTGGTAATTAACATAATAATGTATCTTCCTCGAAGAGAAAGTCTCACAAGACCACAATTCAACTCATTATAATGCACAACATAAAATGATGTTTGTCAGTGTGCATTTATATACACTCGATTTCCACAAATTTTGCCTCTTCATCATTTGCATTATTTGCCTTAGTTTCAAAATTTCCTTATGTGCCTCTTCATTATCATCTTCCAATTGCAAGTCTGTAGATATATTTTAATTTTTGCTTGCACTCTGTCCCTAGTTATGCTCAAGCCAGAATGGCACTAGAAATTTTTTTGCGTTGAAAGCCTTGAGATTAAGGCTTCATTTTTTAAGAGATTTGACAAATAGGTTCATGGAGAATTTTGTAAAAGTTGAGACTTTAGATTGTCTGATGCACGTACACCTAAGGACCTTAGATGTCATATAAACTTGTTATTTTATACATTTCATAAGTAATATAAATTCAGGTTTGAAGACTTTTCCGTGAATTCAAAGAAACATTGCATTAGAACCTAATTTACCTCCCCATCAAATTGCCTCAAGAAATTCTGAATTCTGAGAAAATTATTGTTCATAGTGCCAAATCTACCTAGAAACAGCCCAAATTTTGCCTATGGCATGACTCAGACACAAGGCGCAACAAGTACAAGAGTCAGACCCTATATGGGGCTGCAGCAACATCAATGAGGCACAAGATTTCATAGCCAAGACACCACCGGTGCAATACGCAAGAAAGGCATGCCTCACAAGTCTCCAACTCATTGAACAGTCTAACCAGCAAGCAAGACCACCATACTAGACTCACAACTTCTAGACATTCCAAGATCTTGTGCCAATGTGTATGTATTCTACTGTACTAACAGACTCAGAATCTCCTACCACGGACTCCCATCTTCAACATGCCTTTGCCTAAAATCTCTCTCCCTTGCAACTCATTCCAGGAGTTATCTTACCCTCCCCTTCCTCAAGTCCATTCTCCTTGACTCATCTACTTTTTAGAATCACTGGACTTTCATATTTCAAAGAATCTAATAGACCCTCCTTTTGAAAAAAAAAAAATGCATGACCATCAGGTGGATTTATTATAAAATTTAAAGTCATGTTTTCCATACAGGCAGCTCATTAGATATGCATTTACCATGAGTACGTCTTTTTCTATCTTGGCGAAATGACATTTCTTAGTTCCAATTCGGAAACGCGATAATATTCAGACATGCTAATAACAATAACTATTCCTTCTTTGATTTTGTTTGTATTTGGATTTCATTTATATTGCAATGTTACAGTTTCACTGCGACATTATTAATATTTGTTATTTTTTATAAGTATTTCATCTTATTTTGAAATTTTCTGCCAGAATTTATTCCTTTTTTTTCTGACCACTCTTAAGCACATAACTGCCCCTTACGCCTTGCACTTAAGGTTCAGAAACTCTTTGAGCTTTAGTATCTTTTTTTTTTTAGTAAAGATGCTCCAATCATAACCCTTTCACAGGGCTTAACAGTTTTCACATAACTTCCTACCTTTTCTACCTTTCACATAACCTAAAAAAAAGTGAACCCTAACTCTAATTTACAAGCTGTCTTGCATCATTGTCTCAAAGACTTTACTTTTGCTTCATGTTTAATATATAACAGCAAAATACTTCCCTATGTTGCAATATGAATTATAACATGGGCATGCATCATAGTGACACAAATATAATTCATCACCTTTACAGAGCCAAGCATGTCATTCTCAAATTCCACCTCAGCAACATCAGCTGTTGCAGACTGAAGGTTTGAACGGTCAAGCAATTTTGCGATTGCATTTTCATCCCAGACAATCTTGTTGCCACCATCTGTACATTTATCCTTGTACACATCCCCAAGGCCACCACCCCTTTTCCTCTGTTTTTGCTCTATATCTGTTACTGCCTCATCTTTGTTGCTGTTATTTTCACCAGCATATTTCCCGTTCATGATAGAAGAATCAGTAAAAAGTTCCTCTGTTCCCCATCGCAGAATATCCTCCACTTCCTTCTGAGATCCAGACTTATTCACAAAAAGCTGGTCAAGCATCAGTTTCTTTTTAGCAAGCTGCAAGATGCGCTCTTCAACACTTGCACGAACAACAAGCCTGTAAACCAAGAGTCTCTTTGACTGTCCAATTCGATGTGCCCGGTTCATTGCTTGGATATCAGCATGTGGATTGAAATCAGAGTCATAGATAACAACGGTGTCAGCTGTTGCCAAGTTGATTCCAAGCCCACAAGAACGTGTTGATAACAAAAACACAAATCTGCTTTTATCTTGGTTGAAACGTGCAATTGCTGCCTGGCGATCAGATACAGATACTGATCCATCAACTCTCTCATATGTTTTAGGCCCAAACTCTATGGTCAAATAATCCTCAAGGATATCCAGAAGTTTAGTCATCTGAGAAAAAATAAGAACTCTGTGGCCTTCCTTATACAGAGCTTTCAGCATAGAATGCAACACAGTGAGCTTCGCTGATGCTTTTATTCTCATTTCATGAAGAAATTCCAACGAACCAGAATCAGGCTCGGTACCTGGTATGAGATAAGGATGATTGCAAATCTTTCTCAATTGCATTACAATGTTCAGCATGGATTGCTGTGCAACCCCTTTTCCAATATTCCGTAGTATTTGATAGTTCTTTGTTAGCATTGCACGATAGTATTCAGCTTGGATAGAAGTCAACTCAACTGGAACTATTCGTTCTGTCTTGGGAGGGATATTTTGCATAGCATCCTTTTTAAGCCGGCGAAGCATATGAGGAGCTACAAGCTTTTTCAATTCCTCAACTTTTTCGGCAGTTGTTAGGTCATTAAATTTCTCCTCAAATGAAGATAAAGAAGGGAATGAAACTGGCTGCAAGAAATTAAGCAAATTATACATCTCACCAAGGTTATTTTGAAGTGGGGTACCAGTCAAGAGAACACGATGCTGAAAAGAGAACGTGTTGAGCAAGCTAAACAGCTTACTGCCTGAGTTCTTTAGACGATGGCCCTCATCAACCACAAGAACTTCCCAGGGAACTCCACGCAAATGAGATGAGTCAGCAAGAACCATCTCATAGGTAGTTAAAAGAACATTAAATTTATATGAAGAAGTTTTCTTGTTCATCCCATTGGGATCACTAGCATGCCACTCATATTGGCGAATTATGGCCCTTGCTTTTGCACAACCATGATATTCCACAACATTTAAGTTTGGGGCCCACAATGCAAACTCAGCAAGCCAGTTAGGCATTGTGGAAAGTGGAACTAAGACCAAGCAAGGCAAAGAAGCATTGAATTCAAAATATAGTGATGACAAAAAAGCACAAGCCGATACTGTTTTCCCAAGCCCCATTTCATCAGCAAGTATCACATTTTTTGATTTGTGCCAACATCTACGCAACCAATTCAAGGCTTCAAGTTGATGGGGAAACAGGCTACCTCCTTTCAGTTCCTTGGGCTGCTCTGTGAGAGTATTAATTTCATTTAGCTGACCTTCCCCCCTCCCTTTTATATTTGAAGTGCCCCTCATAGCATCTTTTTTCACCGTTTGCTGCTCTAACTGATCAAAAAAATCAATAAGATGAGAAGATTGTAACAGAACAGGCTCATCTAGTCTTTCCCAAGTGCATTCATCATAAGGAAGACCAGTCCATTTTACAAAAGCTTCCCGTGTACCATCTTTAGAAGCTCGAAGAGCAATTAACCGCTGAGGCTGCTTCCACTTCTCCTCACATATATTTATCACAGCTGTTCCATACTTTGCCTTGTAATTTTCTAGTTTTCTCTTTGCAAGAATTTTTAGCTGAGATTCCAAAATCCAACTATTGTGTACATGGGACTTTCCTACCCACTTAACTAGGAACTCATATGTTGGCTCATCATTGGCACATGCAGATTTCATCATGGTAGGCGCCTCAACTTTATTCTGAAGACCACTATCCTTTTTCATTTCCATATCTGCTTCTTTACTAACTTCAGTTTCAGGAGACATGTGCAACTCACAGACATCGGGAACTTCAACAGTGTCCTGATTTTTCAAACAAACATCAGTGTTCTCTGTCACCACATTTTCAGGTTGTTTTACAGAATCTTCCAAGGTAATTTGAGACTCATCTCCAGCTTTATGAGTAATGACTTTAGAACCAGAACCAGAATCCTTGTCATCTTCCCCCACTAATTCTTTGGCATTCCCTCCTTTGCAATCTTTACTTGCCGATCTTTTATACACATTCATTTTATCTTCTCTGTTCTCATTCTTCATGGTTTCTCCCTTTTCAAAAATTGGGTTGATGCCAGGACAACCATCTACAAGATTTTCAGCACTTGCTACATCTGAATCAATATCACAACTATAATTTTCCTCTCTAATTTGGGTTTCTGGAATAAGCAATTCATCAGAAGGCAAATCATCCGTGGCAGTCGAAGATAAGTTACGTGAAGAACTCATGTTGTCACCTTGAATTCGACATCCCAAAACCCGATCAACCTGTGATGTGAAAAAAAGAACAGAGTTTGTCAGAAAGAGTGCATTTAGCTCGAAAAAGTCCTTTTTTATATTACAACTGATAATGGAAATTCTACAAGTTTTCTCAATGATTTTATTTACCTGTTGCACTTCAGGAATAACAAGATCTTCACAAATTTGTGTTTCATCCATATGACCCCCGGCTTTACCTGACTCATTTGATGGGTGAACAAGTTCCTCAGGAAGCTTCTGATAAAACAAATTCATTGAATTGAAATCATCATAACAGCAAAAATTTTCAGTCACAACTAGAGCCACAGAAATGACAATAATAAGAGAATAGGGCAACAAGAACTACACTAGCATGAAGAATATGATAATAATCTTTAAGTTCAAAACTAGATGCATCTAAGGAAACATGGTCTGCCCAAAGTAAATGTCATTGGAACATTGTACTGTCAACAACAATTGCAACGCCAACATATAAATCACTTGTGCCCAAATTGAGAAAGGAACCAAACAGAGTTGCCAAATTCGGATTCAAAAGAACAATCAAAATCCTAATTTTTTAAATCACAAACCAATGTGAAACAAATAAATACACTAATATGACACATAATGACAAATATGTAGTAATTACATGACCAATTAGAAAGGAATTGACTTTAAAGCAAATAGTTGATATTCCTCTAATGGTAATAGGGCTATTAAATGTCACAACACATGGTCGATATTCAGAAAAACAGTTGGTAACAAGGAAGATGAGCTGGAGAGCGACAGAGGGAACACGACTGAGGTGGGGGAAAAAAAAAAAAACATTCAGTACCTCAAGCTCAAAGACTAGGGAGAAATAGCAGAAACTTGGGGGTGGCATTAGGAGAGCTAAGTGTGCAAGTACATGGAAAATGTGTTTTACTTCTAATTCTAACTTCAGCTCAATTTCACTGGGCAGAACACTTGGAAGTTTTGTCTGAATGAAACTGAAAGGACGTAAAAAGTTTGCACTTTGTTGGATTTGACAGTACTTGAGTCTAACAATAAGGAAAAAATACACAATACGGATTGATTCAGTCTTAATTTAGATATATTTGTGATTTGACCTAAAGAATGGAAAATCAACATGGCATGATTCAGAAACAAGAATCATACAACACTGCAACTAGATAAAAAGAAATTTCTTGTAGTAATAAAAGTAATAGCTAAAGCAGTAAACATATGAACTGAGTGTAAACCAGCAGATTACAGCACATAAAATGCTCTAATGCAATAACAATATCATTTACAAACTGGCATTTTTACCATCCATAAAGATTTTTAAGCTCTAAGGAGAAATTTCCAAGGAATCCAATTGTAAGAGGAAACAATCGGCATAATAAATAAATGGAGGAAAAATACCTCATCCTTTTCCTGCACCTCTAAATTCGTCACTCCAACATCACTCTTTAAAAAAGATGCAGAAATCACATGATTGACAGTTTTCTGTTTTTGTTGCAATTTATTACTTCCAGGAATTGTACTATTGCCTTTTGATCTACGTTTATTGGAAGTGCGTTTTCCTTTGTCGGTCCTATGCTTCTTTACAACGTCGTTATTACTGCCTTCATGTTTCCGTTTTTTGTCTTTCTCGATGGCAGCACCAATTGCAAGAACAATCTTTTTTCTTTGCGATCCATTATTACAAGACAAGTCATGCTTCCTATCAGATGCTTCATCGTTTGCCCCTGATTTTGCATGTTGGGAATACATCAAAGTATCCTCAGCAAGAGAAATGCACTTCGTGACTGCAGGTGAATCAGATGAAGATGCATCAGATTTCTTTGAATGATCATCATGTGCACATGATGAGGTAGCCTCTACAGTACCAACAATGGATGGATCACTTGGCTTGATGCTACCAGATACATCGAAAGAAGAAGCTGGTTCCTTCTCACCAGATTTAACTCCTAAAGATAACACAGATTTCCCTTTGCTGGAGGAAGACCTCCGTTTGGAGAGAATGGAACTTCCAAAAAGCCGGGAAACTTTGTCAATGTCAGACGACCTAACTCCAGCCTTAGGATTTGTCGAAATAATTTTTGTCCTTGCCCGCTTAGAAATGGAATCCAGTTGGGTAATGGACTTAAGTGGATCACTTTTTTGACAGCACTTTGGACATTGCCACTTTCCCATCGGAATACGCTTCAAATTAAAATAATAATAATTAAATTAAGACAAAAGAATAACAGTCATGAAGTACCAATAATCTTGCAGATATTTGCTTACAAGTCAACAGAAACAATCATTTGCAAAATCATACCTTAAGAGGTGGATCAAGGCACTGAAGATGGTAGACCCGGGGACAGCTATCACAACACAACAAGTTGCCACCAAGGTCACAGATCACACATTCATAGTAATACTGGAAAAATGGTAGATTAAAAGTCAAGATTGTAAGGTAAATAGACAACATGAGAAACTGTCTCTAGCGAGATATAAATTCAAGGAATCTCCTCCTCAAATGCTCAACTCTCACATAATTACGAATCATAATGACAGCATTTGACTTGCTAAACTAACGGGGATAAATCATATAAGCAAGGTATAAACACCCGTTAGAAAAAGAGAGGAAGAAGGGGAAGGGAAAGAAAAGAAAATTGCATTGCTTCATATCCAGTTGATAGAAAACAGCTATGCAGCACGAAATTTTTGTTCATGCCGCATGTAAAAATATCTTTATTGCTTTTTGTTATTAACAATGAGGTGATCCCAACATGATCTGATAGAATCATCTGCAAAGATTTTCAAGTTTATATGGGAAAATGTCACAAACTAGAACAATTAATGTACAAGGGCTTACTCTAAGCAATTTAACAGTTTATGCAAGTATTTATGGAGCAGGACATAATATATAAAAGAACAAAAATTTGCAACTACCATTTATTCATCAAAGAATTTCAGGAAATGTAAGACAAAGTTCACCTAACAGAAATTTAAGAGGATAGATCATCACTCACTCCATCATTTCCTTTCTTCTTGGATGAAGACAGATCAGGGCCTAATTCACTTTTTGGCCTGCGTTTCGCAGCAGAATTATTCCTAGGAGATTCCAAGGCTGCTACTTTCTCTTCTTTACCATTGGCAATAACCCGTCCATACAAAATCTTTTTTCGTTTGCGCTTCAAGACCCAGTTTCTGTTTATCATCTTACTAGTTGTTGAACTGTTATCCTTCATCTCTAAATCCTCTGTGTCACTTTTGAAACTAAAAATGACACATGCATGCTACACATTAGCAAAGAAGATCCTTGAAGGATTCACAGAAGCAATCCAAGCGAATATGAAGCTCAAATTCCTGTTTAACATGTTAAATGAATAGTAATAAGAAAAAGCAGGACCAATAACAACAAGAATAGAATTAACCACTACGGTGACATATATGCTATATTCAGCAACCTTGGTAGATGAACTGAAATTATGAACCTATCTGATTAATAAAAATCAAATCAAATCAAATCAATTAAACTCTAGTCCCAAGCTAGTTGGAGTCAGATGACAAATGATATTGAGAAAAATGAATGCAACATAATATTTGCCAAATAACAATCTGAAGAATTTGAAAAAACAGATTATCAAATCAATTATCACAGAAAAGAAAGATGCTCATAAAAAGTAACTAAGAAAAAAATCTACAAGTTTAGCAGCACAAAGGAATAAGCAATACACATGGAAGCAAAAATTCATTGGATCCATTCCAAAAGAAGGCATTATGTTCATCAAAGCAATCTACGTATAATGCATTGCAGAACTAATGTTCCCATAGTCCATTCTGCTTAAAAAAGAAAAGGACATTTTTAGAAAACAATAAAAAAAGGAAGTACACATGGGATAGATATCAAGGATGGATTGTGATTGGGACAATCAGGATGTACTGCAGCTAGGACAAACAGGCAGGAGACTTAAAGCCACAATGGCATCACAAGCTAAAGCTCCGGACTGCACTTAGCTGTGCAAAGGTAAAGCGTAACAACAGGAACTATTCAGTTTCCCAGACCTGATAATAGGTTCATTTAACAGCAAATAGACAGCCTATTGACCTCAAATCGTCGTCTGCTAACTATAAAATGCAATAACAGCATAGGCTGAGAAGTCATCTACTATATTTCCTGACAAAAAAAAAATACAAACCAGAGAGGAAACAAGAACCAACTACTAAAGGAGAATGTCACAATTAAATCATGCAACCATAAGCTCTAATTCTCAACATTGTAATAATCAGTTGAACTATCTAAACTAAATGAAAAGCAATTAAAACATTGAGCAAGCATGCAAGCAAATTTACAGTAAAAGGATTGCCAAAATTGAAAAACAAAAGCAAAAAGCAAGCACATTTATTTGAAAACAAATAAAAATCCCCTCATTGCAATAACATAATACCCAATTACCAAATCACTAAAACAAAAATTACCTAAATGCGATGCATCAAGCAATCAATTCATAAACTAGATGCAAAATCCCATACATCAAGCAACATAATCATACTACAAACAACAGAAATTAGCTCAAAGTTCAGAAAAATAATAATAAAAACAAAACAATAAGCAGATAAGAGACGAAACTCACCAATACTTTGTAGAGAATCAAAATGAGAATCCCAAGAAAAGAAAGTAAATTGGCGAAATACCCTGAAAAAGAAAATAAATGAAGAGATTAAAAGAAAAGGGAAGGAACAGTGGGCGGCGGCGGCGGCTCGGCGGCGGTGGTGGTGGAGGGGCAGGCGAAGAAATTAGGGCATAGAGCCACGCGATATAATAATAATAAGAGAGAAATACGAGAAAGAGAAAAAAAAAATCACCACGCACACGCCAACAAATGAGAAAATTAAATATAGATAGACAGAGACTTCTACCACTTCTCCTTATATATATATACAAACACCAACGCAATCAACCAAGAAAAAAGAAAAGAAGAAAAAGGCATACGATACGGATTCGCCGGGGTCAGGTCATTAGAAGCAATTAGGCGAAGGACGGAGTTTTGGTTTTGGGTTTGGATTTTGGGGGCTTTTCTTCTGACATGGCAGTAGCAGCATCATGACTCATGAGAGAGACAGATAGAGAAAGAGAAAGCAGCTCCCTCAACTCGAAAAAGCACCTAACCATTTATATCACGCCACGTGGCACCACCAAAGACCCCGTGTCCCCCCAGTTTTTTCTTTTTATTGCTGTCTTTCTTTCGTCTCTTCGGTTCCCCCCTCCTTCTCCTTCTCCTTCTCCTCTTCTTCTTGTTGTCAACTTCGGATTGAAAAACATTTCCATGAGACACAGGCAGAGTGAGGCGGATGGCGGGACGAAAATTAAGAGGAGGAGAAGAAGGTCGATTACTTTTTTCTTTTTTGGTGATGACGGCGGTTTTCTTTTTGTTTTTGGCAATGTTTTTTTTTTTTTTAAGTATTTTGGCATTTGCTTTTTAGTTGTCTCAGATTTTGGCAAGTTTTCTGCTTTGGTTTTCCCGTCCATAAAAATGGAAAATTTCTGTTTGTTTGGATGAATAATGATGTTATTTTAGTATTGCGATTCATCTACGCTTCTTTCTTTTAAATGTAACTGGAGGTATGATTCAAAATTATGTTTATGTTTTAATAAAAAAGATAAATAGTGTTGGAATTTTTTATTTTATTATTTTGATGTTTGAACAATAAAATATGTAAACAAATTTTAAAATGCTATCCTAGCTGATTTTATAGGTTAAAATGCTTGTATATCTTATATTAAATGGTATATTGACTTAAATGCTCTCTTTTTAATTAAATTGTATTTTTTATTCACTCTTTCAGGTAAATTGAAGAATATTTTTAATATTTTATTTTTATTTTTCAATAATAATTGTTTCATTTTTATTTTATTTTAGTTTAATAATATTCAACATATTTTTCTTTCATATTTAATATAGTTAAGTGAAAAAATATTTTTTTAAATTAAAAATATATAAAATAATTGTATAATGAATAAAAATTTTAATTAATTATAATCATGAATAAAAAATTAAATTAAACCACTATAGTTAATAAAATAAAAATATAAAGATATTTAATTTTTCAATTTAATATGATAAATAAAAAATATTTTTTTCATTTCTAATAATTTTAAAAATATATTAAAATAAAGTTTAACATAAAAGAAGGTTATTGAAGTCAATTTACTATTTAATACTAAGACACATAAATACTTTAACCTATAAATCTATTTGAGATACCATTTTAAAAAAAATTTACAGTCTTAGACATCTAACTATAAAAAAATGTTTGAATATCAAAATAGCAAAAGTTAAAAAATTTAGATATTATTTATACATTTATCCATTTAATAAACTAAGATTTAATGAAAATAAATAAATAATTAATTAACTAGTTTTCTTTACCATTACAACAGTCACAGTAAAGTTTTTAACTGAACTCACAATAAATTTAACAAATCCTTCTAACACAAATTGAAAATTGATAAACGTATGTAAATGTTTTCACTTTTACTATTTTAATGTTAGAACATTACTTTTACAATTTTTTATCAAAACTTATAAAAAAATTATAAAATAGTATCTTTAATAGGTTTTACAGGTTAAAGTATTTATATATTTTATTTTAAACAGTATTTTAACTTGAATACCCTTATTTGAAATTAAACTTTATTTTCTTTTTTATTCTAATTATTTTTTTAAATTGCTAGAATTAAAAATTACTTTTATTTATCATATTAAACTAAAAAATAAAATTTTATTTTTATTTTATTAATTATAGTGGTTCAATTTAATTTTTTATTCATGATTTGAGTCAATTAAATTTTTTATTAATTATAAAATTATTTTATTTTTTATTTTTAGTTATAATAAATAACTTTTATTGGTATTTTATTTTAGTTAAATTGTATTTTTCTATTCACTCTTTCATGTGAATTTAAGAATAAATTTAATATTTTTATTTTTCAATAATAGTTGTTTAATTTTTTATTTTATTTTATTTTATTTTAATAATACTCAGTATATTTTTCTTTCAAATTATATATATATGAAAGTGAAAAAAATAAATTTTTAAATTAAAAATAAAAAATGAATTTTGTATAAAAATAGCATTTAAGTCAATTTATTACTTAAAATAAGATATACAAACACTTTAACCTGTAAAACATGTTAAAAACACCATTTAAAAAAAATTACATGTTCAAACACCTATTTATTAAAAAAATTGTTCAAACGCTAAAATTGTAAAAACAAAAAAGTTTGAACAGTATTTATATATTTATCTCTTTGAAAAAATTTATCTAAAATTTAAAATGTATAATATTTTTTCTTTTAAAATTTTTTTATAGTCCAAGTAGTCGACTACTCATGCAATGTGCGGAATAAAAATTGAAAAGATAGTAATTAAATAAAACTAATGGCTCATTAATAGAATGTCCATTATAAATAGGAAAAATTCCACAATTGGTGTCTAAACTTTTTACATTTTACTATTTTGGTGTTTCAACTTATTTTTTTTAATGATTAGGTATCTGAACTCATTATTTTTGGTTTAGAGAAGTGCTTCTGACCAACTCATGGTGGCTTGAGTGCTGAGTCAGCAGTGGTGGGACCTATATTTTACTATGGCAGGTGCCATACATAGGTAAAAATTGAAATGACAAAATTAACCTAAATAAAAGTAGTTAGAAAGACAAAAATAACCCTAATTAATGAAACAGAAAATAAACTAAAAATTCCATGTAATAGCCCTAGATGGGGGTGAATAGGGCTTTTATGATTAGACATTAAGAAGATTGAACACAAGCACTTAAGGAATTTGGTTTATCAATAAACTTACGTCTCCACCTAACTCTCCTAAGTTAGGATTTTTGAATCACTACAATTTAGTTTCTTAGATTGATTTTCAAACCCCATAAAATAGAAGAAGATAGACTTAATTCTAACACACAACCCACTCTCAAAAGAGTAAATGAATACAAAGAAAGTAGATAAGAATTTTGAATGCTTAATGAATGCTAAGGATAATTTTTCAACAACCAAAGTGTGAAAACTCTTGAGTGAGGCTCTAGGACTTATTTTTATACTTGGAGATCATAAAAGAGATGTTGAGAAGCATTCAAGTCATCTTCAACCTCCATTGAGTTACAATTAATGCAATCCTGCTTTTTATAGGAAATGGCCTGCTCACAGTTGTAAGTCATGAAAATGTGATCGTTGTGGCTGGAGGGATGTCAAAAATAGTCATTGGTTACTTGAGAATTGTGCCTTACGAGCTAGTCATGATCATGATGAGGGATCGTGAGCAGTCCTGCTCATCAAAGTCTGGGGCTTCCTTCAGCGGTCATTGATCTTGTTGTGCTTCACGAGCTGGTCACAATCATGATGACCACTCGTGGGTAGTCCTGCAAGGTGGAGACTTAAGAGAGGCTTCCTATTCACGAGCTAAATGATTGAATCACGATTTGGATCACTCCTCACAATCTGATCTCGATCATGAGGGAGGATCGTGAGCAGTCCTAGCTCCTTGGTCTCTCTTAAACTCATTTGAGTCTTTGGCTTGTGATTGGAACTCCTGATCATGAGCCAATCCCATATACTCGAATTGACTTGGAAACAATGTGAAATGCTTTCTATTTGGCTTTAATTATTTTTTCAAGTCTTGGGGAACTTTTAGGATCAATTTTGGCTTCATTTAAAGAGACATTTAATCTATAACACTTAGTAAACTTTATTAGCAATATCAAATTAATTGTTAAAGTCAAAATCAAGAGGTTGATCATGTATAAGGTCAACATTCCAACTATAACACTTTCAGCTAAACACCGTCCCATTTACTTAGAAAATCAAGAAGACAAAATCAAATCTTCAAAAACATCATCGCCTTCTCTGTTAGTCCTAATAGCTTCTTCATTTTGTTAGTCAAACTCAATTCTTCATGCAAGCCCATCACATTCTTTATTGAAACATCGAAGATTGTTTTAATAGGAAAGCAAAAAGGTCAGATTTTTGTTATTGATTGATTCTTCATGTTGGGCTTTCATTGTTTATATGTACACATTATGTTTGTTTAAGTTGTTTTTTAACATTAAATGGCAAATATAATATTTATTTTATGGTGAATGCAATTAAAGAAAAGGTCAGATCTTTGTTTAATTAAGTGTTTGGTTTGTTAATATTTAATGAATTAAATAATATTTTTTTAATTAATTATACTTATAAATATTGAATGCATGACAAAAAAAGTTAGATATTTTTTTTGCCCAATGTTGTTTCATTGTATTTTGTCATTGTTTCATGTTTCCATGCTTATAATATTGTTATTTTTTTATTGATAGTATGGACAATCATGTTGTTCATATATTTTATGTTGGTGAATTTGTACGTGGAGAAAATAATAGTTAAGAGAAAAAGTATGTTAATGGGAAGAATGTCAATTTTATAGTCAATATTGAAACAATGGTTTCCTGTGAAGATGTTATTGATGCTTTAAAAGACATCATAAGGGACAAGATTGGTAATAGGGAAGTGGTCAAAATACATTTTAGGAAACCCCATTGTCTTTAGCATATGGTTTGCTACTTTTATATGAGGGGACCTTTCATAGCTTCATAAAACTGCTAAAAAATCAGAAAGTTGAGCTTTATCTCGAGCATAGCTTAACTTACTACAGTAAAAGTGTGATAAAAGAATCTAAGATATTCTATCAAGTTGTGGAAGAAAGGGTATGTAAGGGTAGTTTAGAGGGTGCAGAGTAATAAGAAAGGCTGGCGGCGAGTGAGGCGGTAAATGAAAAAAGAAGTAAATGAGGATGAGAGAGAGTGAGGAGGTAAAGTTAATATAGTTGTGACCCAACCTTTTTTGGCAAAGGAAGTAAATGTTATTTTAGGATCTACTGAAACAGTGAACTTAGATAAGTACTTAGGAGATGATGTTGAAAGGAATCAATTACATGCACCGGATTGAGCGAAAGCGTACTGTGAACACGAATCCGGTTAGAGTTAATTTCAAAAAATTTTCTATAGCATGCAACCCTTGCATAAAGGTAAGAATTCTAAATATGCCAAGACCACATCACATAAATTTACACTACTAAAATACATGCAAAGTGGACAACATTTAACAAATCACATAGATTCATAAATCAACCAAAAACACATAGCATGGCAAGAGACCTACATCTAGAGTTTAGTAACTCTTACAAACTCAAAATGTTGGTAGCACGTTTGATAAGCTTTATGATATGGTTAATGCAAATCTACAAGCTCCTAGCTCCCCAAGTGTGAAGCCTCTAGCTCGAAACACACAAGTGGCACTGGAATGACTCTAAAGCTTGATTGACCTCTACCCGCAAGCTCCTCCTTGTTGACCCCAAAGCTTGCTAGAGCTCCTTCCTTGACTTAGATGATGTAGGACTTATTGCCTCCAAAGGATTGATGAATGTAGCCTTGATCTTACACAAGGGATGATGACAATGGACTTATGAAGAAACATAACTCTTGTATCTCTCACTTACACACTTACAACATTTAGAAGAAAGAAGAAGAAGAAGACTCAACTCTTGAGCATTCTCTCTTTTGTTTTCTCTCTTAATGTTTTTTCTTTAATGGAAGTGGTAAGTGATGTTCTCTAGTGTGTAGAGAAAATCCACTAACTTAGTGTATATATGAGAGACTAATTTGTATGTGTAGAGATTCTACACTAACTCTGGCTTGAGTGTAGGATAAGCAATCTAGTGCATGTGCTTACTTTTTAACTTTAAGTGTAAAATAAGCTACCTCATGCATATAGAGATTGACCAATAACTTAAGGTGCATACTTATGACACATCTCTGTGGTGTCAACTGTGCAATCACATTGCATGTAAAGCTATGCTTATGTGGCTACCATGTCACATGCTTTGGTGGCACCTCCTTTAGTAAGTGAGTTTAGGTTTGGGCTCATTTAACTCTTGAATAGGCCCATCTCTACAACATCCACTAATTAGTCTTATGGGCTTTATTTAACACTTAAAGAAGGCCTATCTCAATAATACACCTAATTGTCCAAGCCCATGCATCATCCATTAAGCTACATATACATGGCCCATCTCATGGCCCATATCCAAAGTTATAAAGGTGGCAAATATCAATTTGGTTTTTAACTTTGATATTACAAGTTAAATTAAGTCCAAATTAATATTTAATAGTCCTAACCTTTGAATTAGATTTTGGGATATGCTAAATCACCGCACAAGCAAAAATCCACTTTAATTAATTTAATTAATTAATTAAACACTTTAATTAATAATCAAATTAATAGTTATCATATCGGTGCTACTCTTATGTGTGTGACTTACTAGGTTCAAGCCTAAATGGCAATGGGAAATAATATTAACTCTTAATATTATAGGAAATTCTTTCCAAGCTAAATGTGAAAATCCCAATTAATCACATTTAGTTCCCATAAGTCGCGAGTGACCCCTAGCATAGATGTCACAACTACCCAATTGGAAATGAATGCTATTTATAGATTCACAAGAACCATAGAACATAATTACTATGCACTCAATGTCCCCTTCATTATAAGATCCCAATATCAACTAAAGTAATGGACAATCAAAATTTAATTGCCTTAATTATATGACCTCATCTTTAGTTTAATTCTCAACAGAACATGACTCTTACTAGAAACGCTTTCTAGCACCGAAAACTCTTTTCGGTTAAGTCAAGTTTGACCTAGTAAGGTACTTATTCATTGAGAATAACTTAGATAGTATAAGATCTTATCTCGATTCACTCAAGGTAATGAATTTTATCTTGTTCGATCACTCATCCCTATATATAACCGATTAGAGCCACACACACTATATTCCCATACATGGCTAGCACAGGTATATAAGCGGCAACAAACTCTAACCAACCATATGTGGATGACCATGTTGCCTAAGGTCAAAGGATTATATGCACCTTTATGTTCAAGACAGTGATTGTTGACAAAAGTGAATTTCCATGCAATCACTTATCTTACATCACAGTTCGATCCACCCATCACATAAGTATCCACATGTCTATTCTAATATCTCATATCAAGTAGCCTGAGACTCACTACCTCCCATTATCGATATCACATACCAATGAAGGAACATAGACAGAGGTGATAATCTATGGATTAATACTACCTATATATTAATCTTACGACTACGAATATTTTATAGCATATGTATAAAATGAATTTGTCACTCATATTATCAACTGTTGATAATAAACTCATTTAACATTATGCTAAATGATAAATACTTAAATAAACAAACACTTTATTTAAATGAATATTTATTGCCATAAGGATAAAAGTATAATATCATTTATATTACAAGAAATGGCACTAGAGCACATCTATACTAACAGATGTCTTGAGTTAAATAAGGGAAGAAGTGCTTAGAGGTGAATAGGTTCCTGAAAACCAAGAACATGTGTAAGGTGAAGATAATAATGCAGGTTTTAGGCATGACCAAGCTGTAGGAGTTAAAAATGTCGAAGAGCAAAATGTAGAATTCCAAAATGCAAATGACTAAGATGCAGAAGACCCCAATATAATTATGAATAGATTAAGAGAGAATAGAGATAAATGTGAAAAGTGGGTAAATGATTTTGGTCTAAGAATTAGGAAGAAGCTTTATGATGGTTGTATTGAAAGTATAAATTATAGCATGTTGTGGAATGATGATAATGGTTTCGACGTGGGATGGAGGGTGATACATATGTGGTTGATTTGAAAAAGTAAACTTGTCCTTATAGAGCATGGGAGTTGATAGGAGTTCTATATCCTTATACAATATATGTTATTCACCATATAGATAAAAATACATAAGACTACTTACATGAATGTTTCAAAAAGGTAGCTTATATTGAGACTTATAAGCACATAATGGAAGGTCTGAATAGCATAAAGTTTTAGAAAAAAAGAGGAATTGATCCACCATAACCACCTCCAGATCGCAGGATGCTTGGGAGGCCTGTTAAGAATAGAAGAAAGAAGGAAGGAGAGGATGGTAGGACTAACATCAAACTCTTTAGAAAAGGAAGGCAAATGACATGCCAAATCATTTATCAGTAAGGGCATAATTGGCAGACATGTCTTTATTTAAAAAAGCAAACTTCTTCCAAGAATGTAACCTCTACTTGAGACAAGTCAACTAGATCAGAATATGGTATAAGACCAAGAAAAATTTCAGTGAGTGAGGTTTATTTTCAAGCAAAATATTATTTTTACTAGCTTAAACATATAATTAAGTCATCTATTTGTCATTGTAGGTTGTGCGTGGAAAAGACACAGAGAGGTATGAAATTGTTAATCAATGTGAAGGAAATATAGTTCAGGTCCATCATAGGATTTATAATAAAAATGTTTTAAATTTTGTTATTACATCCTTGAATTACTCAATTCTTATACCATGGACCCCTATCCATATTACAATATGAACCAAAGATCTATTAACATGTGCGACATCATGTTTTTTTTAACGACATTTCAACACCTTGGACTTCTTGTTGGAACCATATATGATACAAGAGCCTGTGATAATACATGAAGCAAGTCTTGATATATCTTATGCAAGCAATATTCATCTCTATCTGCAACATTGCTTCTGTTGCCAATAGCAATTCTTACACAAAACCGGCAATAGTTTCTTAGCTTGGCATCATTAGTAGTAATATGCTTGTGTTTTCTTACCCTAACTATATTGGCATTCCCATGAGAAGTGTTATTATAATGTGAAGAGTCATGGCAGTCGCCATCATCATCATCATCAATAGCAACAATCTTCTCCCATTACTTTCTTGTTAACTTAGTCATTTTGGAATGCATACTGTATTGTAATTTATATGAGATGTTTCGGATTTGTAGAGAAACCAGTAAGTTGAGATGGAAACATTAAAACAACATTTTATATTAAATATAATAAATATTAATAGTAATATTAATATTAAATAGAAATAATTAATATTAATATTAATTTATTAAATAAAAATTATTATTAAATAATGTATCTTCATTATTTAATAAGTAAAGTTCATTATATAAAATATATAGATTCATTACTTAAATAATGTAGGTTCATAACATAAAATATGTAAGTTCATTAGATAAAAAAAACTAAACAAATGAATTTAATAAACAATATATTGAAATTATGATGAACCTTTAATCAATAATAAATGAACTTCTACATTACAACTAATGATTCTGAAGTTATAACACACATAAAATGTTAATAAAATATAAGTTCATTACTTAACTAGCATATGTTTATTAGCAATAAACTATAAGTTCATTACAACTTGTTTGTAGGTTAATCATATTAAAATAAGGTTTATCAATTTTTATTTAATATTAATATATTTAATTAATAATATTGTTAACAAATACTAACTATTAATTATTAATTAAGATTCATTACAACTTTCAATTATTAATTAAGCTGCAATCTATTTCGTTGCCTTCTTGCTTGACATGGGTTCAATTCATTTTGCTGCACAAAAGGGCCATACATGGGTGCAATTAATTTTGCTGCACAACAAGACTATTTAGAAGTTGTCCGAACACTACTTTTATCTGAGGCAGTCTTTGAAAGCTTTCTAGCTTTTCTTGCCTTTGTGGCTGAGAAACGAGCCGATTGGCTCTTCATGGTGTATTATATTTAGAAGTGTTTCATTCATCATGGGTGACCCATGTGATATTGGTGGTGGTGCTGTGTATGATGATGGTGGTGGTAGTGGTTGCTTTTCTGCATCTGATCCAAGAATTGCATCCAGTGTTAAACCGGAGAGGCCTCTGTTGTTGTCTATGGCTGGCATTTGTTCTAAAATAAGAATTGCGTTTTTACTATACATAAGTGCCATGGGCCCTTGGTCCATATTACAATATGAGCAGGTGTCCATGATATAATTTGCCTAAATTACTAATACTAATGAAAATATTGGTGCTTTTCAGGAAACTGTTGGATTTAAGTACTAATGAAAATGTTGGTGCTATTCAGGAAACTATTAGATCTGAGAATCTGAATTTAGGTAGTGACAATGTCGATGTAGCTGCTTCATCATTCAAAGATGCATCAAACATTTTCCCTCAAAGTAATAAAGATTTTCAGCACTTTTATTCAAAAAAGGAAAAACCCTATATATAGTGGCTACAACATCAAATGGTATGATGCATAAGAAGCCACTAACAGGGTATGGGATTTATACAAATTTTAGATCTTCAACAGCCATCCTTAATGTGAGAAATTTATAATTTTTGACATTGTACTTTGTTATCTATGTGCTTAATTGATTAAGGGATTATTATTGCAGCCCTAAACACCAAGTGAAAGAATCATTGAGCATGATGGTAAGGTCAGACAAGGAAATGAACCTGAACATGGCTTCATGATAGAGAAGCAACAAGGTATTGATAAAAATAGCAAGCACTTCATCACACCGAATCAGCTTCAGGTAATATATAGTGCTATTCATTTTATTATAAGTGCTTTAAAGTAGTAGTGTCAATGAGTAATATATGTTGCATTCATTTTGTTTGGGCAACTAAGAATAAGAAGCTCAAATATGCATAAGGAAAAAAGAAAGTGAAGGCAGCAAGAGATAACAACAATGATGTTGTGATATGCATAAAGGAAAGGGAAAAAAATCCAAGAGCATTTAGCCATACCACTTATAACTAAGTCAAAATACTGATTTATTATTTAAACTTGGTTGATTATATTCTATGAATTTATTTGAACTTGGTTATTGGTATTTTCTCATGTGATTCAGATTTGTGAAACCAAGTCAAACAAAATATTTTGTTTAGTTTCCATTATGGATGGCCTGTGTGTATTAAAATGGAAAATATAAGTTTTAGATTCCTCAAGTTTATTATTATGTTCTTCACTAATTTTAGTACCATATTTTTTGATTTGTGGATGAACAATGTCTGAAAGTTAAGTGTTACTTTTCTCAACTCATATTTATACCATATTTTTTTACATATTACAGTGCAATTTTTTTTGATAGTGCAAAATAATGATTTCATTCAATCAACACTTCAATTGCACATTAAATTCAATTGTAATTTGCTTTTGATAGTGCAAAATAATGAGTTCATCCATTCTAAACTCTTTATCAGTTTTTATGTAATGATGGTTTTTGCTAAGTTTCATCTTCAATTCTCAACTCTTAAATTAATATACTTTTCTTTACTTACTTCAATTCTTGTAGTATTTATCTTCATAAATAGAAAAATAAAAATTTGAGTTATCTTCTCCATTATTCCTGCTTATCTTTATAAATTTTAATTTTTTTCAAGGATTTGGTATGTGCATTTAAGATAAGCAGGTGCAGTAAAAATGTGGTCTTGCTTATCTTTATAATTCCTACTTACTTTCATTAACTTCTCTATATTCCTGCTTATCTTCATTAATTATTGATATTGTCTAATAATTTCAAATCAGGTTCTTGAATTTCTAGGAAAATCATATTGAACATAGTTACTGCTTTGCATAATATAAATAATTTTACAAAGTGATACAAGTAAAATCCAAAAGGTTTTCGCAAAATTAGGGCTTTGATTTCATCGAATACATTGAATACATCACTGCAAAGAGTATATAACCAAGTAACGTTCCTAATTTCAATCGCCCACAATAATCTAAACTAAAGCCCCACCCAAACTACTTTCATTTTCTAGATTCCCAACAATCATAACTAAACCAAAACCATAAAGCTAATTGTAGATTCCATCTATTACCTATAGACAACAATCACAATGACTAACATAATAACTAATAGCCATAAATATTTTTCTCTAGCTTTGCTCCTGTATAATGGCATCTCCAACCTTGACTTGCTTTTCAAAAGAAAACAGATGATTCTTCATGATCTATCACATAATGGATAATCAACCCATTCAAAGGTCCTGCTGCATGAAACTTTCTCGCATGACCAAAATCTTCTCCCAGGATTTGTATGTGTTCAAGACATCCTAATGATGCATCACTCACCACATGGGCATGTGATTTCAACTTCTATTTTTTTTATTAATTTCTTAGTGGTTGATGTCTTTGTCTCAATCCTTCTGTAATTTCTTATTTTCAGTAACCTAGTTCCTAATTTTATAAGGAAGAGAAGAGTTTATGTAAGGAGAGAATAAGACCTAATAAGAGGGGTTTAGGGTTATTTTTGCTAAATTATCTTTCTTGCATACATGGCACCTGAAGTGGCAGCTAAGGCAGATGAATATGGGTCCTACCACCGCTGACTCATCACTCAGGCCACCATGAGTTGGTCAGAAGCACTTCTTTGAACAAAAAATAATGAATTCAGACACTTAATCATTAAAAAAATAAGTTGAGATAGCAAAATAGCAAAATTTTAAAAGTTAAAACACCAATTGTGCAATTTTTTCTTATAAATAGATTATTAAAATTAAAAATATAATTAATAAAAATATCAAATTAATTTAAAAATTCAAAAATATTATATATTACAAAATAAAAAGCCATAAATATTTAATTAAAAAAATTAAATCTTCAAAATTATTTAACATATTTACTATTACTTTTTAAGGCTAAAGGTATAAGGTGAAAATTTTTATTTTAAACTTGTTGCATACAAAAATATAAAATATAAAAATTCAAAAAAAATGTAACTTAATAAAAAATTTACATACATTAACAAAGTTGTTAGTAAAAAAACAATATAAAACAATTAAAAATCGTAAAAGTATCACCTATGTAGTAATAAAAGAACTAATATAAAACAAATAAAAATAGTAAATGTATCACCTATCTAGTAAGAGCAACATAATAAAAAAAAGTCAGACATTTAAAAACTTCTATTATTTTTGTTCATCATTTGCATGATCAATGTGTAATTACCAATATTTTGACCTTAACAAATCAATTTTGATCTATTAATATGTGTGCTTAAGTGTATATATAAGATAGACATTTGAAGGTGACCATTTAGATGTTAATATAGAGGTACCCTAGTGTCATTCTTGTAATATAAATGACATTATACTTTTATCTCTATGACAATAAAATATTCATTTAAATAAAGTGTTTATTTATTTGAGTATTTACCCTTTAGTATTGTGTTAAATGAGTTTATTATCGACAATTGATAATATGAGTGACAAATTGATTTAGTACATATGCTAAACAATCCATATAATCATTGGATTAATATATGGATAGTATTAATCCGTACACTATCACCTCTATCTATTTTCCTTGATCGGTATGTAATATCGATAGTAAGAGGTAGTGAGTCTCATGCTACTTGATATGAGATATCATAATAGACATGTGGACACTCATGTGATAGGTGGATCGAACTATGATGTAAGATATGTGATTGCATGGAAATTCACTTTTATCAACAATTACTGTCTTGGACATAATGGTGCATATGGTCCTTTGACTTAAGGCGACACAATCCTCCATATATGGTTGGTTAGAGTTTGTTACTGCTCACATACATGTGCTAGCCACATGTGGGTATATGGCATGTGGTGGCTCTAGTCGATTATATATAGGGATGAGTGGTTGGCAAATATCAAATTAATTATCTATATTGAACAAGGATAAGATCAAATGCTATATAAGTTGTTATCGATGAATAAGTACCTGCTCATGTCAAACTTGATTTACCTAAATTGAAGATGTTATCAATGCAAAAAGGAGTTTTGGTGCTCAAAAGATTTTTTAGTAGGAGTTATGTTTTATCGAGAATTGAATTGAAGATGAGATCATATTGTTGAGGCAACTAGAGTTTGACTTGACCATGACTCTAACTGATGTTAGGATCTTGTAATAAAGAGACATTGTGTTAGTGATATGCACTCGATCAATCATGCATGACCATGTTTTGACTTTATCATTTTATTAATAAAGAGGCATTTTCATTATCATTTTATGTTATGATAATTACTTGAATAGTCAATTCTTCCTAAGGTCATCAAGTATGTGACTTGATAATAAAACCTTTAGATTAAATATGAGTTCTATTCTAATTTATCCCTAATCATTCATTATTATTGAAATAATAATGAATTAAGGCTACTATAGTGTTGACTGATGATTATGTTTTACTAATCGTGTATATGAGATATTAAGTCAACTCATAGGTTGAGAAATAATGTATTGGATCGACCCACTATGAGAATACTACATAGATAATTGTCATAAGTAATTCTTATCATAATAATATTATTTTAGTCCTCTGACCTTAAAATCACCATGGTTTCCTTTATAATTATTTTATATTTTAACACAGTCTAACATTGTCTTTAACAGGATGATAAAATAAACTGTTGTTTTAATAGTAATTGAAAAGAAATTTTCCTTATTTAATCTGAGTAAGATATCTGTGGGCCCCTTGATAAGATAGACTAAAGAAGATACATGGCCATATTGGAATGAAATGATAAAGAGTTATCATTATCTGTCTACTTAGAATTAAGAGATAATCTAGTTAAATCATATAAGGATGACATAAACTATGCCTTATGTTCAATCAAGATATCGTGTGACAAAAGAACTACAATAGTCACTATAAATTAGGTTATGATGTATTATCGGCCTTCACATAACTTGGGTAGTCATAATGTCTTGCAAGAGGCCACTTATGATTAGTAGCCACTGCCAACATTTTGTGAACCTTCTCTAGGGTTTCACATACTTATCATTCTGCCACAAAAATTCATTTTCTCACTTTTGAGAAAATAAAACACAGAGAGTTAAAGGGTGCTAGCACACTTATTCTTTTTGGAGCAACTGTTCATATGGATACCATTAGAGGATGTATCCATTTGAAGACGTCTTAATCCGACGAAAAAAACAAAAAGCTCGAGGTAGGGTGTCAACGGTATGAACCCCCTCTTGTCCTTCCATTATTCTTGCCCATTTTTTTGTCTGCGGTAAGGTTTTAGAAATCCTTATTAAATTAGTTAATCGAATTATATGGATCCTATTTTGGGTTTGTGAATAAAATTTTTAATTTTCCGCTGCGTTTTTTAATCACGAAACCCAACATATAGAGTGCACGATAATTATGTTATATAATTTTTATGAATTTATGGATGACATTCATTTCTAATTGAGTGGCCATGATATCTATGCTAGGGGTCACTCATGACTTATGGGAACTAAATGTGATTAATTGGAACTTCCACATTTAGCTTAGAAAGAGTTTTCTATAATATTAAAAGTAAATATTATTTTTCATTGTCATTTGGACTTGAACCTAGTAAGTCACACACAAAAGAGTTGCACTGATCATGATGATTATTAATTTAATTGTTAATTAAAGTGTTTAATTAATTAATTAAATTAATTGAAAGGATTTGTGCCTGTGCGGGGATCTAATATATCCTGAAATCTAATTTAAATGTTAGGACTATTAATTATATATTTAAATATTTTTTTAAATTAATTTAATATGTGATATTTAGTTTAAGGATCAAATTGATATTTATCACCAATACTACTTTGGATATAGGCCATGAGATGAGTCATATGGATGTAACTTAATGGACGATGGATAGGCTTGGATATTTATATTTATTAAAGAGATGTGCTTTTATTTAAGTGTTAGATAAAGCCCATATGTCTAATTAATGGGAGTTGTAGAGATGGATCCATTTAAGAGTTAAATGAGCTCAATTAATTAAAGTCCACTTACTAAAGTAGGTGCCACATAAGTAAGAGCATGTAATGCTCATGCTTACATAACACCCACTTAGCATGTGCTTTCTATACAATGTGTGTATAATCATGAATCGTTCTTGGAGTGGGGATGGTTCTATTTGCTACATCTGCAGGCAGTTTGATTTTTCACATTTAGTATAAGGACTTTAGAGGCTGAATTAGATGAAGTATAAAACATGAAAGTTGTTCCTTTATATGTTAAAAACATTTTTGATAAAGGATTTTTAAATCATACTTGTATAACCTAAGAAATTCCAAATTAAATGTTACATGCTCAAACTATTTTCATGTAGAATATAATTCCGAATTTAGAATTTCAGCATTTATTGTGTAGGGCATATATTGAGCTGATTTTTGGATATGTTATATCCCTATATGTATAATTTTTTAGGAAAAAGAATTAAGTAATTTGGAGTTTTGTGGAGAAAGTTATTCACTCTCAGGTTTAACAAGTTCAAGCTGTCCAACAAGGAAGAATATGCATAAATGTTAGGCTTGCATGTATAGAACATAAACACTTATTGTAGGCATATTTTTTTTTATCAAATATATGTCATATTTTAGGATCTTAAAGCATTAGTGAAGCTCGAGAATGTGATACAAGTCGTCCATAGACTGTTTGACATCTAAAAGGTGAGTATAGCATCGATTGAATTCTTAGGTGAAATTGTGTGTTTAAGATAGGTGTAAACATATGATGAATGAGTTATATCTTGATTGAAAATATGTATTCTATGAGATTTTGAGGTGAATTGCTTTTTGATTATTCAAATGTATATAGTTTGTTTATTGGTTGGTTATGTATATACACAATTGTTTATAAGTTAAATGCAAATATTATAATCTTAATGACTATTTATTATACAATTTACACTTGAACACTTGCATAAGAATATAAAAGGACATTGTGACTGGCTTGGCAAATACTTGCAAATCACATGTAAAATGCAAAAGATCAAAGAAAATCACATGATTCACATGTTATATGCTGGCCAGCAAAATCAAATGGCAATTATTTCACATGAATCCCAAGAGCAATATTTGTCTTGCCAAGTCATAACAAAATCAATGAATAATACATTAGCACTTGCATTTGAATAATTCATACTTGTTACGATATTATCTTATTGCTTTTGGTGGCTTTAAAATTTAATTGATATTTATATTCACCGAGTCATGACTCACTAAATCACAATTATTTTTCCTAAATAGTGAAGCTTGAGGTGCGACCATTTTGAAGCATATAGCATTATAATTAAAGCATGGAGCAAAGGTTATCGATCGAACCTTCACACACTCTCTCCTTGTATTATAAGCATACATTTAGATAAGGAGATATATTTTGTACTTATATGTAAATGTAGCTTATATGTATCATATGAATGTAAATATTGTGATCTTTGATGTGTATAGATTATATGTTGACTTTGTTTAATCATGACATGGTTATATTAATATGCTAAACAAAGACACTAGTATTTAAATAATAAAAATATAGGGTGTTGCTTATTTTAGTATCAGAGTGGTGGTAGGTTCCATAGGGAACATACGTATGAGCATGGCATGACATATGCATTGCTAAATATTGTCATGTAACATAGTCTTACATATTTATAGGGCACCATCAAGGAGAGAGGAGTTGGCCAATATGCATTCAATGGAAGCCTCATATTATCCATTATCCATCATGGGATCAACCTTGTAATAAGGTTGGATCTCTTGTACATTCTCATGCACAATATGCAACTCATAAACAAGCACACTTTGAGCAATATGAGTAGGAAGTATAGGGACCACAGGAGTATAGGGAAAGGAGATATGATAAATTAACGAAACAAGGTGCAGTTGATTTCTATGGCACTATAGATCTTTTAACTGTAGAGACTTGGCTGAAAAGGACATCGAGAGTGCTTAATCTGATGAAGTGCACATCAGAAGAAAATTTTGATTATACAGTGTCACTGTTACAAATAGATGCTTATAAGTTGTGGGAAACTATTCCCAGGAATAATGTCCAGCCTCCGGTGCTAACATGGATGATTTTCTTCATAAGTTCACTAATAACTACATACCAGAAGTATATAAAAATGATAAAATAAGGGAGTTTTTAAACTTAAAACATGGGACAATGACTATAATAGAATACAAAGTAAAGTTTAACCAATTATCTCATTATGCATCTTCACTAGTAGCAATTGATAGAGACAAATGTCGAATGTTTGAAGAGGGACTAAAATATAAGATCAGAGACAGGATCACACTACAAATTTTGAGAGTTACACTAAGTTGAGAGCAATTATAAAGACTAGCAAAAGAAGGAATAGAACAACGAGCTAAGAGGGGACCAAGTGAAACTGTAGAGGATTCTAGTAGAAAGCAAGGTAGACATTGAGGATACATACCACCATAGGTTAGCACTCGGGTGGTTATTCTAATTTTAAAGGAAGAGGTTTAAAGTTTTATCTTATATAAGCAAAAGTCAAAATCAAGTTATGGCACAATAACCTTTATATGTACATTATAGGAAACAATATTATGGTGAGTGTAGGAGACTTACTAGTGCGTGCTACTTTTATGGATCTTTTGATCATATGTATAGAAACTGTCTTGAAATGACTAGTATGATAGAAGGTAGCGGAGGCAAAGCTATATAAGAATCTACAATGGGAGTTTCAATAACACGTGGAGTTGGAGAAACATTTGGTAAGGGCAGAGGTAGAGGCAAAATAACTACAACTAGTAGAGGTGTGAGCATATCAGAAAATCAGAGTTCTAGACCTCAGGCATAGGTTAGAGTGTTTGCCATAACCAGACAAGGTTGTTGTTGCCCAAGAAGTTGTCATTGGTAAAATTCTTAACCATGATTTAAAAGCTTATGTTTTAATTGATCCTGGCTCCACACATTCATTCATATCATGGAACATGGTATCTCAATTTTGTAATGAATATGAACCACTAGGTTTTGACTTAATTGTGGGTACTCCCTTAGGAGAAATAATGGTTGTGAACATTATACGTTGTGACTGTTTGATTTGAATTAATAAAACAGAGTTGAAGCTGATTTATTATTGCTACTACTTCGTGAATTTGATGTGATATTAGGTATGGATTGGTTGACCAAACATCATGCTATAGTGAATTATTTCACTAAGGAGGTTATTTTAGAATATTTGAATCAACAGAGGGTTATGTTTCTAGGGGAAAGACAAATTATGCTTGTATGTTGAATTTCTACTATGAAGACTTTCTGAATGGTTAAAAGCAGTTATAAAGCTTATTTAGCACATGTGATAAATACCAGAATTACAAATAATACAATTGCGAATATCCTAATGGTAAATGAATTTCTAGATGATTCACTAGGTTTGACACTTAATAGAGAAGTATAATTCACAATTGAGCTAGTTCTGGGAGTAGCGTCAATATCCATTTCACCTTAGAGGGTGACACTAATGGAATTAAAAGAATTGAAAACCCAGTTACAGGAACTACTTGACAAGGGGTTCATTAGGCCTAGTGTGTTACCTTGGGGTGCTCCAATGTTATTTGTGAAAAACAAAAATGGGACAATGAGGTTGTGTATCGATTATAGGCAGTTGAACAGGGCCACTGTGAAGAATAAGTATCCTTTGCCTAAAATAAATGATTTGTTCAATCAATTGCAGGGAGCTCATGTGTTTTCCAAGATTGATTTAAAATCGTGCAACTATCAGCTTAAAGTTTCAAACCTAGACATACTGAAGACTGCTTTTCGAACCAAGTATGGGCACTATGAATTTTTAGTGATGCTGTTTGGATTAACTAATGCACCAGCTGCATTTATGGCTTTCATGAACAAGGTGTTGTAACCCTGCTTAAACAAATTTATGATTGTGTTCATTGATGACATACTTGTATATTCAAGAAGTAAGGAAGAACATGCACAACATTTAAGAATTATGTTACAAACCTTGAGAGAAAACCAATTGTAAGCACCCAATTTCGGGATGATTTGAATGTGGATGCAACAAGGATCCAATGATGAAAATTCAATTGAAATTAGTACTCGGATTTTGATTCTTGAATCTCGAGGATTTAATTGCTAAGTTTTTAAGGACTTAATTGAAAAATTCTTTTTCTTTTGTAGGTCAATTTCAAGTTTTAGAAAATTAAAATAGGGGCTGAAGTGCAAAAATCCATGATTGGAATAGTATAATTCCAATCGAAATTATATATTTCAAAAATATGTAATTCTGATTGGAATTACACATTTCCGATCAGAAATATGGAATTGCACACTTCCGATTGATTTTCAACATTATTTTAGAGTTTTTGATTTTTCAAAATATTTTTTCTTAATTTTAATTGGTTCAAAAATAAAATCAAAATTAGATAATAACTATGTTTAATGATAATAATAGATTATTCTTGTTTTATTGAATTTAAAAAGGATTTTATTTTTGTGATTATCAAATCACAAGAGGAGAACAACTCACCTAACCTAAATTTTCTAGGTTTACGTCCTCTATTTTTAAGTGTATTATTTTACACAGAGAGGGAGGTCCTAGAGTCTTTTGAAAAATTACATAAAGAGAAAGGAGAGTAAAAATTAAGTTTTCTTCGTCTTAGACGTGCTTTTTCTCTTAGGAAAGCATAGGCTTTGAGAGAATTTTTCTTTTGTTTTCAAAAATCAAGCAAGCAATTCTTGAGAAGGTAGATAAATTTGGAGTCTTAATTTCAATTACCAAACGGTAAATCAACAAAACTCTAAGGAGAAATCAAACAGCATCACATTCATCTTCATCTTTCTTTCTTATATACCTTTATTATTTTACTTTCTTTCAAATTTTTTGTTTTATTGTTTTAATCTTGTTTAATTTTACTTTATTTATTTCTTTTCATCTTTTTCTAATTCTTTTTCTTGTTTATTCCTTGATTTTGTGGGAGATTCAAAACTATGGAGTAATCATGGAGATAAAAACCGAATTAGTCTATGAAAATCCATGAAAAGCTATAGATATAACCTAGTTTGTTTTCTTTTATTGATTTTCTCTTTATTATTTATTTTATTGTTTGTTTGGTTTGTTTAATTTTTTTTATATTGTAATAACCCCATTGGTGGGATCATAATAAAATTTTAGTTTATTTATTATTTTTTAAAAATTGATTAGTAAATTAGGTTTAATTTGGTAAGATGTTAATTAAAATTAATGGTGGTCTTAGTAAATTTAGGTTGCATGAAATTTAATTAGGGTTAGATATCATTGGAAGTAGTAATATACTCTTTTTGTTTATTTTTATGTTTTTAAATAGTTTAGTTAATTGTTTTATGTTATTTTTTTTTATTATTTATATGTTTAATTTATTTTCATGTTTTAATTTGATTTGTTAATTTTTATGATAATTTTCATGTTATTACTATTTTATTTATTTTATGTGTTTCTTTTAAGCTCATAATTTTAGGTTTATAGCTTAATAACTGGATCACTTTTTTTATTAAATAGGTTTAATAATTTAATTAGGTTTTAGGTTTAATTAATTAAAATACATTTTTAGGTCCATAATTAATTAGATTTTAGGTTAGAGATGTTCACCTAGTTAATTTAGACAGAAGCCCATTTAGATTTAATTTAATTAACTTAGACTTAGCTCATTAATTTAAGCCTTTTTCCATAATTTGTAGAATTAAGATCACTTTAGAATTAAAACATGAAGAATTAGGCCACTAATTAAAGTCTTTTTGTAATTCTAGATTTAGGCCCATTTTTAGAATTAAAATAAATAGACTTAGGCTCACTTAATTAAAATTAAATAGGAATTAGGCCCATTAGCTTTTTAGGCTCACTTGTAATATAAAACATGTATATTTAGCTCACTTTAATTAAAATCAATGTGAATCAGACTACCTTAGGGATTATGAGCTTAACTGAATGCATTGTTTATATGTTTTCATGACTAGTTTGCCTCGGAGTTGATTGTTAAAATTTATGGGTTTATATGAGATTGCATGTAAATAGAGAATAATTTAGTAATTAATAAGTAATTATAAATAAACATGAGACTGAAAGAAGGTGGTATTCCGTATCCAGAATCTTCCTAGTTGTGGTGCTAACTTTTTTTTTGGAGAATCAAGTTATTACCACCATCAATTTCCCCCAATTATTACCCTGGGTGGCAATTGTTACCCCGAGCCTTGAGCTCAAACAGTCCCGCGGTTGCAATAAACTTGGATGCATGCTAAACCCCACAGTTTACAGCGGTGACTCCACTAGGGATAATAGATACTGATTCTACTTGTGTTCTTTAGAATTATTTTATTAATTATTATTTTATTCTTACATTCATTTTTACATGTCCTTATTAGCCGATGACATTAGTTTATAGTCCCTTGATTCCATTAGCTTCTTAGGAATGTAAATTAGCTAACCATTACTCTTAGCCTCAACTCAGTTTAAGAGAGATTACTGGGCTCATCTAACCAGAGTTTGTGACATAAGTCTAAAGGGGGTAGTATTCTCTCGAGTTTGTAAAGGATGCCGGGCCCCTCTAACCTTGGCCTGTAACTCAAGTCTAAAAGGAAGGCATCTTGCTAAGGGAACCTTAACTTTTTACTAGACCTAAAGGAAGGCATCTTGCTAAGGGAACCTTGACTTTTTACCAGACCTAACTCATATAATGGCTTAGTAACTTTCCCTAGGATCCACCTAAATTATTTGTGTTTGTTGCCATGAGGTATTTTTATTTTTAAAAGCCCGAGCCCATAATTTGCAAGCCCATTTGGACTAATAAAGATTGGACTTTACTTTTATACGTAAAAAGATTGTTTATATGCTTTTATTGCTTTAAGATATTTTGCATGCACGTTGGTTCTTAATATCCCCTATTGATATCGAGGCCAAGACAAAAAATCCTAGGAAAGAGACTCACCATTGAATTCGTGTGTGGGAGAAATAAGGTTGGAAGGATGTATATTATACACTTGATTTGATACTTGACTTAACTTGTTACTTGTTGCATAGCACGTGCATCATGCATACATGCATCACATGTAGATCGTGCATCATACTAACATCTTGTCTTGTAGCCATTATAGAGTCATCTGAGTCATCATGTATTTGGAAATGAAAAGGTGGTAGGTTGGAGAGACCTATTTTAAGTCCATAGTCAATTGTAAAAGAGATCCTAACCAGACTAGAGAAAAGTCCTATCAACTCACTCTACTTAGAAGCACCATCTGCACTAGCATTAACACCAATTAGGCAGATAGAAGAGATGGAACGACAAGGAGGAAATTGGACCTTGGAAGACATTAAGGGAGCATTGATGGATGACATGAGAGCAATGATGCAATATGAAATGAGATAAGCTTTGGCTGGATTGATGCCACCACTTGCACCCGCTGCTGTTATTCCACCTGTTGGAGAAAATCCATCTGCTAACAAAGACAATGTTTGGGGTCAACCTTTGAATACTGCTAGGAATGTACCTATTGTGGAAATAAAATTTGAGGATGTTGAGAACTACATGGTAGAAAAAGGCCAAGAAAGAATCACTTGAGTTGGTTTAAGACCTAGAGTCCAAGCAAATGCAAGCATTGAATCAGAAGATATCAACGATGAAAAAGCTGATGAGAGGGCAAGGCATGGGTTATTCATTTGAGTTTGATGACATACTGTGCATGGAAGGTGATGAGTTGCCGGACAAGTTCAAAATGCCTCAACTGCAGAAGTTCTGATTCAGGAGATCTAATAATTCACTTGAGTCAATATACAACAACTATGAGCACCACTGTAAGCACCCAATTTCGGGATAATTAGAGCATGGATGCGACAGAGGACCCGATGATGAAAATAGACTGCGAAATTAGATTTACTGGGTTTGATTTATTGGTTTTAAACTAAATTGTAAATTATTTTTAGGAACTATTATTTTTATTTTAATTTTAATTATTGTTATTATTATTTTTTTATTTTTATTTTATTTTATTTTATTTATTTAAAATAGATTTTCAAAAAAAAATTAATTTTTTTTTTAAAAAAAAGAGAGAAAGTGATGAATGGGCCGTTAGGCCAATTCATTTCCAAATGGCAGGGCAAGATGGCCAGATGGCCATCTTGCGTTTTTCACTTTGTTTTCGGTTTTTTTTTTCAAAAATTTATTATTATTTTTATTTATTTATCATTTATCATTAGGTTTTGATTAGGTTATTTTGATAAGTATTTTTATTTTATTAGATTAATGTGTGGATAAAATTTATTTATTTTTAGATAAATAATAAAAATAATTTATTTTATTTGATTTTTATCCTGTAATCAGGTTAGGGTTACAGAATGGTGTTTTTATAAATACGTGATTTTCTTTTCACGTAGAGGAGGGGAGAGGTTTTCTTTTCTTTTCTCCCTAATTTTCCTGATTCTTAGCCGTCAACCAAAACACACCCACTTTTCTTGATTTTTTTACGTACTTTTTTAAGTTTTAGCCGTGAATCAGATCCAAATAAATCAAAATCACAGACAAACACAACAAAAGCCACAGGCTTTCATTAATGGTGATCACCTTCTGAGGGGAATCAATACTGCATCCATCAAATTAGTTCTTTCTACTCTTTTCTTTTTATTTATTTGATTATTTTTATTCTATTTAATTTTGATTTTATTTGATTTTATTTTTATTTTCTTACTTACTAATCTTTATTTATTTTTTGTGTTTATGATTTTGGATGGGATGATTTGAATCCGTGGTGGTGAACAAGATCCATGAAGATCCATGAAATGCCATGAATTAAATTTTGTATTTGAACGTAGTTTTATGATTTTTTATTCATTTATTTCGTAATTTTATTTTGTATTTTTTTGGGGTTGTAGTTAATTTTTTTTTTCTCAGTAGATTATTGTAATAGCCCCAATAGTGGGAATAGTAGAATCATACGCATATGTGTTTTTTTAATTGGTTAGTAAATTATGTTTCATTTGGTAATTCAATTAAAATTAATGTTAGCTTTAGATTAATTTTAGGTTGTATGTAATTAAAATTAGGGTTAGAAAAAATCATGTAATGTTTCTTTTTTTTATCTATTATTTTTTATTTTTTATTTGGGCTTATTTTTAATTTTATTTGTTTTGGGCTTCAAGCCCACATGCAGATCTAATTCATTTAATCAGCAGGCCTTTAAAATTAAATTTAGATTTAATTAATTAATTAATTTAGATTTTAGGTTTAAAATTAAATTTAAGCCCAATAGGTTAATTTAGATTTTAGCCTCATTTTTAATTAAATAAAATTAACTTAGACTTAGCCCATTAATAAAGTCTCTTTCATAATTTAATAGACTTAGGCCCACTTTCTTTAGAATTAAATTAATTAGAATTAATTCCACTAATTTATTTCTTTTTCTTTTAAAATTTAATAGACTTAGGCCCACTTTCTTTTGAATTAAAATAAATAGATTTAGGCTCACTAATTAATCAAAATGTAGGCCCATTTTTAGTTTCATTTTCATTTGTAAATAAAATATGTAAATTTAGTTAGCTTAAAATAAAATTAAATATAGTTTAGATATAGGGACATTATACTTTGAATGTATTTGTTATGTGCTTTTTCATTGATTGGTTGCCTTAGGGTTAGATGGATGTTCAAATTAGGGTTTAATTAAATTGCATGTAATTAGGGAATAAGATAGTAATAAATAAAATAAATCTAAATGAACATAAGACTAAAAGAAGTTGGTATTCTGTATCCAGAACTCCTGGTTGTGGTGCTAGCTTGTATTAGAGAATCGAGTTACCACCACTTTCGATTTGTCCCAGTTATTACCTTGGGTGGCGACTCCTCATCTTCACGCCATGTCTTTGTGACAGTGGTTAGTGTGTTCCCTAGAGCCCTAAGCTCAAACAGTGTCACGGTTGCAATAAACTTAGGCGCGCGCTAAACCCCGCCGTCTACAGATACGCCTAAGAAGGTTGCTTTGATCAGAAGGAGATTGGAAATGGCAACTAGTAGGCAAAAAAGCTATGCAGACCTGAAGTGAAAGGATGTGGAATTCCAAGTTAGGGATTATGTGTTCTTAAAGGTATCACCAATAAAGGGTGTTATGAGTTTAGGCAAGAAAGGAAAGTTGGCACCGAGATATATAGGACCTTTTAAGATTCTGGAGAGAGTTAGTATGGTTGCCTATCAGTTGGCTTTACCTCCAAATTTGTCTCAAGTGCATCTAGTGTTCCATGTTTCGATGCTCAGAAAATCTATTTTAGATCCTTCACACGTTTTGCAACCCCAAAGTGTGGAAGTGAATTAAGATTTGACTTATGAGGAGTAACCAATTGCAATTGTTGACTCTTAAGTTTGTCAGTTGCGTTCTAAACAAATTCCTATAGTCAAAGTCTTGTGGAGGAATAGCAATCTTGAAGAGCACACGTGGGAGACTGAGGCAGAGATGCGAGTAGCCTATCCTTATCTTTTTCCTCAACGAAACCTTATACTCTTTTTTGTTTGCTAAAATTCGATGACAAATTTTTGTAAGGGGGAAAGATTGTAATGACCCGTATTTTTCCTATTAGAATTAAATTATGGATTTTTGAATATTAATTATTATTTTTATAAAGTTGTTAAGTGAGTATTTTGATAAATTTTAATAATTATTAAGAGAAAATATTTATAAATATTATATGTATGTATATAATTGGTGAAGGAATTAAATGTTGAGTGTAGTTTGTAAATATATTTTTTAGAGAGGGATTTGGTGGAAAAATATCTATTTTAATATTATATGTATAAAAAATAAAAATAATATAAACCATCTTTTTACTTTTCTCTCCCTCCCCTTTCTCTTCTTTTCTTCTTCTTCTTCTTCTTCTTCTTCTTCTTCTCATACCCAACCAGCTGCCACGCCACATCTGCACCAGACACCACGCCAGACGTTGCCAACTGCTCCTCTTCTTCCTCTTCGTTTTCTTCATTGCACCGAAAGGAAAAAGGGTCGCCGTCGCTGGCTCCGAAGCCACCAGACATCGTTGTCGGTCTCATTCAACTCTTCTCCCTCCAGGAAATATTTTCCCTCAACCAATTTGCCCGATTAACACCAGCAACCACCTCAATTTTAGGTAAATTGATTTTAGGGTTTTTGGTTAATTTATTTATTTTGAGTTTAAATTAGGCTTGGAGGTAGTTATATGAAATGAAATTGGAGTTGAGATCTTTCTATTGATATATTTTTCATAATTTTCTGAGATTGTTGGATTTTCGGGTACTATTCTGGTGCCCGGTTACTGTTCCGGACTCGGGTGTTTTTATATTTTTAATAAATACTATAAATTGTGTAGATTAAACTTTATAAAAAGAGTTTTATGAAATTACTTGTAGAATTTAATATATGAATTTTTAAAATAAATTATGTTAAATATATTTTTAGAGAAAATATATTATTATTATTATTATTATTATTGTTTATTTAGTTTAATTAAATTTAAATTTATTTAACATGTTTAAGACTTATTTTAAGTAATAAAAGTATGAAAGTAAAGTTTATAAATAAAGGGTAATTTTTAGTTAATCAGTAGTAATTTTGGAAAATATGTGTAAATGAGGAATTTTTATTATTATTTAAAAGCTTAAATAAGCACTTTAATAATTTATTATATATTCAAATTATTTAAACAGTTTACTTATATTTAACAATAATTTTAGTTATGAAAGTTTAAGGTAGTATTATAATTTTAATTGTTTTAAATTGTGGATTTTGTTTATATTAAATGAGAATTTTATTAAATATTTAAAAATGAATTTCCTCTATGTGGATTTTGTTGAGTTGTGAGATTTTAGAAATGTTGTTTTATGCAGGAAGGGCTCTACTTTTAGTAGAGAGATGACCGTTTTGCAGAGGAGACTATATTGAATTTTTGGTAAATTTCTCGTAAAATATGACATTATTATATCTTAGAATAGTTTTTTTCTTAGAAATCTAGAATATATAAGGTTAGGATTTTAATCCATTTATTTCTTTTATATTTTTTCATAGCCACATCAGGAGCTAGGTCTCCAGGGTAGGGTCCATTGATTCATCACTGAGGAGTGCATTCCCCCTGTGAGTAGTTATTTTGTGTATGCATGTCACATAGAAATCCTTACCCAATATCAGTATTTTTATGTTGATATGTTGTGTTGCATTAAACCTTTAATTGTTTGTGAGTTAATTATATAAAATGTTTGTTGAATATATGAATTTAAATATATTTATGAATAACTTCCGCAAACATGTTCATCTATTTATTTATTTATTTTTAAGAATTTTGAAAATTTTAGCATAAATATTACTGTGAATTTTATTGGTTTATATTATTTTATAATCTACGAGAGATAATCATTTTATGAATATTGGAAAAGATGTTTTAGCCATGTGGCATTTTATATTATGAGATAAAAATATTTTGAAAAAATTGATAAAATGTACTATTTAATGGGTATTACTAGGACCACATGCATACTGATTAAGACCTTAAATTTAAGAAATATGTGTATTGGCTCAATGGAGCTTGTTTGATTCAATGAAGCGTCTTTTTTCATTTTAACAAACAAACAAAATCTGCATTATAGAGCAATAAGTTGTCTGATTCAATGAAGCGTCTTTTTGCATTTTAACAACATTGATTTGCAAGAGGTTAAAATTCACATATTTTTCAAAGTCACGAGAAACAAAATAACTTAAAAAAAAAACAAAAATAAAGTAGCTTTTAAATGTGGACCTCATTTAAAAATATAAAATACGTGATATTTTAGTGTTATAAAAAATTACAAAATTAAATTTTTTACCAATCAAAATTATAAAAATTAGAATTATACTTTTCGTTGGTATAAAGAAGATGATAATAATCTGGAATACATTGAACAAAATGATTACGTATTAGGCCTTGTAATAAATGAATTGATATCTTTTTTTTTTTTTTTAAATAACTGAGAAATTTATTCGAAAATTTATAATTACAGGGGATGATCTGGGTTGTTAATAAATCAGTCCCATGTAAGTTTCATATTTAAACACAAAGACTCCAACAAATCGATTCATTTATTACCCAATCTTTTAATAAAAAAATCTGTACTTTTGTAGACAGTTTTGTGTTTTGAAAATGTTTGTATATAAAAATTTTAGAAATTTTTTCAAAAATATTCTAGGGTAATTTTCATAAATTTAAAAATTAGAAAATACATTCTAACTTGAAAACACGTTTTCAATTTGAAATCTTTTAGTTTCTTTTAATAAAAAAAACTAAATTTAAAAAATCTATATTTTTCTTAATTAAAAAAATTAATTTATACTTATACTATAAATTTATGGTAATAAATAAATTTTTAATATTTATATATTTTTAATTTTTATTTATACCCTAATTTAAAAAAAAAACATTTCGCGGGTTTGATTTTCATATCTTAGTGCTGTTTAGCTACTAAATAAACTACATTTATACCCTAATAACATGCATAATAGCATCTAATAACAAAGCTTTCTTTTATGGTCTCTGGTAATTGCTGATAACACTGCAAAATTTTTTCTATTATTAAAGGCAGCATATACTTGAGCATATATTCGTTAAGCACAAAGCGATGCACTATGTATTGCTACAATAGGTTAAGGAATAATATGGATAAATAAATAAATAAATAAATTTTAATATTTGAAAATCACTAAAAAGTCATTATTGAATAGTTAAATTTATCTAGTGACACGATATATTATAAATAAGTTTAAGCCTTAAGTATAATTTTTAAAATAATCTTTTATAAAAATATGGACTAATTTGCTAATTAATTAAATTAATAGGGAGATTTTTGCAATTTTTATTTGTGTTATTGGTTTATCTATAAGAAAATAAGAGTGTGTAAATA
>CATIWM010120517.1:0-10233 GCA_949671775.1 Mallotus repandus | reverse complement strand
GCCCTTTTATAACCAATGCAACATATTGCATGTTTGCAAGGGATTCCAGACTTTTCCCACCAAGCACAACTACATATTTTTTCACCCAACTTAACAATAAACTTGCATTTCCCATCAACCGCTTCAAACTCATCATTCCTACTAGGAAAATATTTACACTTACTGCTCTCTCTTATTAGATTATTAATAGTTGTTCTCACTATTGGTGTCACTCTTCCTTCCCATGTGGTTGCTTTTGCAAATCTCCTATGCATCCTCACCATACATTTTTGCCTTATTGCATCAATCAATTTACTTATTGGCAGCCCTCTGATTTTCTCCAACTAACTATTAAAGGACTCCGTCATGTTGTTTGTCACATGGTCACTCTTAACTTCAGAATTAAACATGTGCCTTGACCATTGAATTAAAGGCAATTCAAGCAACCAGTCATGAGGCTCACCATTTTTGTGCTTCTTTATTCGCTTCATCACCTCCCAAAACTCATGGCCATAAGTTGCAAATGATGTAGCCAAGAAGTCATCCTTCAAAGCTATAAATGGAAATTTCTTTTTAAAATTCATTAACAAATGTCGGGCACATGTCCTATGACAAGCATTACGGAATAAAGATTTTACAGCATCAATCAAGCCCTAAGAAAAAAAATTCTCATTAATATAATAAATTTAAAAACAAAAAAATTAGTAAAAATATAAGTTAATTAGTGTCATTACCTTCTGTCTGTCTGATATAAAGGTGAGGACCCTCTCCTTTACTCCATCTTCAATGCATGACTTCAGTAAATCTAAAAAGAAAGTCCAAGAAGATTTGCACTCAGTCTCAACTATTGCAAAAGCCAAAGGGAGAATGCCTTTATTTCCATCAACAGACACGACAACAAGTATCACTCTACTATAAGGACCCTTTAAATGACATCCATCTAGCCCAATAAATGGTCTGCACCCTTTAACAAAGCCCTCATTCAACCCTTGAATACACAAAATAATCTTTTAAAGACTGGATTTGTATCAAGATTTTGTCTATCAAGATTTTGTCTATCTTCATATTCAATCTTACAAATAGTCCTTGGGTTGTGATCCATCAATAGTTTAATACACTTTGATAGCTTTGCATAGTTGTCAGCATGTGCCCCTTCACTTGATTCCTTAACTCTATTTCTAGCTCTATACAACTGCCAAGTAGGTGGCTCAATCTCCTACTTATTTTTTAACTGCACTCTTATCAAATCATAGCTCATTGTAGGATCAGCCATTAAACTTTCATTCAGCTTACATGCAATCCACTTTTCTATTATTATTGAATTTTTATTATCCACTGGTTTGATACAACTGTGATCATCATTTAAGGTTTTAACCATAAAGGTCACACAATCAGGCAACAAGGAAGCTTGTATTCTCCAATTACACCCATCACTACTGCATTCTGCAGTTACCCTTCTAGGATCATTTTTAATCTTCACTAGATTATACCCACCCTTCACAGAATAATCTACCAAAGCAGCCCTAAAAGCTTGCACATCTTTAAAAACATGACTAATTTCAAAAATAATATCTTCCCCATCAATAGCTATAAATGTTTTGTTATACATACCTTTCATAGGATCTTTGTTCTTCCTTTTTTTGCCTTTTTCATTTGCATCATCAGAAGATTCACTCCTGTCCAGGTCTCCTTCCCTTACATCACTGAGGCCATCTGTAACATCATCCTCTAAATTCTCATTATCAGTCTCACCATCAATAGAGTTTAATGAAGCACTGCCATCACTAACTACATCTTCTTCATTCATCCAGTCCTCATCATCACTCTTTGAAAATTCATAAATGTTTGCTGGCACATTAACATCTTCTTGTTCAATGCTCTTCCTTGGCCTCAAAATTCTATTTTTATGACTGCTAATAACCCTTCCTCGACCCTTAACAGGTCCTTTATCTCTTATCCTAGTTGTACCATGACTCAGCCCCCTTGAAACCCTTCCTACATTTGCATCATTAACTTCCAGTGGTTGATCATTATTTATAACCAAATCTTGTTCATTCATTTGGCAATGGAAGACAAATGTGTCATCCATTGATTCCTGCATAACACCATCATTAACACCTTCGCCTATAACATCATCTTCAATCTCTACTCCACCAACTTCTAAACAACTTTCTTTCTCACCAACTATGTGTTCTGCATCATTATTTTCTATAACCCCTTCTTCAATATCAGTTTTTTTTTGCCATGATGACTCTTGGTCCTCTGCGTTTGCCACCTTCATTTTTTGTGCTGCTGAACAAAACCACATTTGCTTCATCATCTGGAACAGCGATTGCATTTAACAACATATCAATATCAACTTTATCATTTAATATTGTCTTTGGCCAAACATAATTTGGAACTGTTAAATCCTTTATGTCTCCTTCATTTACTCTATTATCTTTGTTATAAGCATCATTGTTCCCCCACTCCACAACATGGGTGTTCCCCCACTCCACAGCATCGGTCCCATAGTGTTTATAAAAAAACCTAATTAAAACTGTCGGTGAGTCTTTATATTTCCTAAACATCTCCTCTAAATCTTCATGATTTTTTATCAAGCATTTCTCATCGCCATACACAATATCCACAAATCCACTTCCAAGAACAAATAATCTGAAACAGTCCTATAACAATGATAAATAAGAGTATGAAAGTGGACATACATTACTGAGTTTCTTTTTTTCATTCTCATACTTCAAAACCAACTCGTATCTTTCTGCATATGCCATCTGCGAATCCCTCACACACTGATATATTACGGCTTTTCAATTTATAGCTAACCAATGTTTTAGGGTTTTAAGGAATTTGGGATTTTGGGATTTTCATTGACGGGTTTTAGGGATGTTGCTGAGAAATTCCTGATTTTTAAGAAAAAGAAAGAAAATTCGAATGAGTCGTTACATTGGGTTTGTCGCTTTCATCTCTTTGCGCGCTTACATTTGAATGTTTAAGGGATTAGGTTTTTTGTGAATTTTCTTTTCAATTTTGGGGATTTATTGTTATGTTGGCAATTTAGTCTTTTTGTACCTAAAGGATACATTAGTCTTTTCACCTACAACTTAACAAAATTCTTACAAAAACCTAACAGAACTCCTTCTTTGTTAATTAATCAATAATTTAGGGAGGTAAATGATTGATTCCGAAACAAGAGGGAAGTAAGTTCGAATTAGGTCAAACCTCAAGGAGGTTAATGTAATTTGCTCTTTAAATTATAATGAAGAAAATTAACTTTAGAAAAAAAAAAAAAAAAAAAAAAAAAGAGGAAAAGCAGTGTGTAAGAAAGGGGGTTTCATTCTGGAAAAATTCCTTACCACCATATGCGACTTATGAATTTTATTATTCTTTTAAATTTCAACGGGATAATGATATATATTGTATGACAAGACATGTAACGAAAAAAATAAAGAAGGATAAAAAATTTAATTTTTTAATTTTTAATTTTTTCAAGGATTCAATAAAGTAAAAGGATAAAAAAGTAATTTTTACAAAACGAGATGATACTATTCAGGTCACACCCCACAACAAGAATCATTTCTCATTTTATCAACTATTTTTTTTATTAATTGATAACTTGCTTGGTCATGTATGCTATTGTCCTTTGGTCAGAAGAAAAATTTTCTAGTTTGCTCATTCCTAAGTTGATGCATGATATTTGATGTTTTTGGCATAGTCTTTTTAATACAATTCTTGAATTCATTATAGAGGTTCAAATCAGCTTTCATGTTCTTTTTTTTTTTCATGTATTTTGTTTTTGTTGAGTATGAATATTGTCAGATTCCAGTCACGAAATTGTGTGAATTATTTATTTCCCTATCCTTATTAGTATACCTGTAAAAACATGCTTTATACCCAAAGCAAGATTTGGATTTCGCTGATGTCTTTGATGAGGAATTTTTATTGAAGAGATATCATATTCAAAAAATTATTTATTCGAAACTCTAAAGTAATTCGGATGACTTCCCAGTTGCAAAAAAAAAAAAATCTAGCTAGGGTTTCATTTTTTGAATGGCAAAATCTAATGACTTCAATCACTGGAAGTATGAAGATGAATCCGCGGTACATGGTTAATGGAGATGATCAATCTTTACTTCATATGCATGAGAAATGAATGTAAAATGTACATTCTTAGGACACAATGGTTGACATTGTAAAAGATACTTTAAGAAAGGTTTCGGTAGCATGCCTACGAGTTTCTTTCTCTAAAGCACTTCTTTTTGGGGTGAAAAAAATAATAAAATAAAATGTGTTGATAAAATAATACATTAAAGAAAAAAAGATGGAATTAGATGTAGCTCCATAGAAACCCTTATTACAAAGAAGGTGTATTCATGAGTTCAATATCAAATCCTAAATATCAAAAGAAAGCTTTGCACTTCCTCTGTGAGTATAACCCAATAAATCAATTGAAACGGTTGTATGGCAGTATCAACTGGAAGAGAAGCAATTCCATTACACACCATCACATCACCTTCTTGTTATTAACCGAGGAATTTAACTCTTTTGAATCCGTAATAATGACAAGATTAGAACCAAATTAACCCAACAATAAAAATAAAATAAAATAAAAGGACGCATTCTACTTGTGGACTGCTGCCACAGCAACAAAAAAGCATCTTTATGCCTTATATTTTGATTGAATTAATGGAGTAAAGGTTTAAAAAAGAAACAATAAAGTTCTTGCCCCTGTTGTTACCAACTCATCTTCCATCCATCAAAAATAGTCTTATCGTTGTCATTGTTGGCCATCAGTCTTTCTTTTGCTACCATTTCATTTGTCAATTTATGTCTAATTTCCTAATGATTTACCATGCAAAAGGCAAAAAAAAATTGTATTAATTGTGATCCATCTCAAGGGAAGGCCATAGAGGAAGCACCATCAAATCGAACATCAGACAAATTCATGTCCAATTAACTGTGCAGGGACCTGACTTGAAATGGATTAGTACATCAAGCTTCACATGTCTGTGTAAGAGCACTAATTCATTTTAGATTGACAAGCAGCAAACACATCATTCTAGGTTGAAAGGAAGCACTTCTTCACTTTTTGTAACATGACCATTTCACAAAAAGTCATATTAATTCAGAATTGTTTCAATAATGAATACTAAGACGACAGTTTGTTTAACTATTAGATAGAGAGCTTATTTAAGTTAAAAGCATCTTTGTGGACAGCAACAAGCTATTGGCTTGCAATAGCTATGGGACCTGGATAATCAGCCATCAATTTTGCTCCAGTAGGACAACACCAAAATTCAAAACGCCAGAGGCAGCACAATGAAAGAATAGCTAGAAATTAATGCTACGATGCATACTATATTCCTTCATCAATGAAACTTGCGATTGTCTTGGCATGGAGACATGGTTTTCTCAGTTAAGGTTGTATTAAGGTTGGGTGCAAGCAACATACCAACAACATCCATTCCTCAAGGTGCCCTTCCCAACAGTAATAGGATGTGTACCCGTCACTGACCAGTGCCACGAGCTTGCAGCCTCTTCCTCTCAAACTCAAGCTGAAAAGAAGCACATATGCATAAGTTAGACAAATTTTTGGGAAAATAAAATAAAAATTATTTTGCTTTGTTGAATGTCCTACCACTTTCTTCACCCGTTCATTAGCAGCAGGAGTTCCTCCACTAACACATTCAGGGAGATACGGACTGTTAACACGCACTTCTTTCATAACTACTATGACAGTCTTGTCCCAGCGCACTGGAAGCCTGTTTATATGCAATAAGGTTCATTTCAAGAATAAATAACTTATCAACAAGTAATGACAAGCAACTCCACAAAGCAAAACCAATTCCATTACTGAAATTTAGATAATGCCGTAGGACTATAGCTTATTCAAAAGCTATGTGCTGCATGCACGTGCCCTTAGACCATAGTTCAACAGAATTTGCTATCTGGAATAAAAGATTGCCGATGAGGCGATGACAAGATCTTGTGTTCAGCTACTGACTCAATAAATGCGGATTCATATAAAAAGGCAGTTCTTTTGTTGTCCACCATATCATCTGGACTCCATAATTCATTTAAAATACAAAATTCAGTCAGCATAAGCAAAAGAAACTACAGCAAAGAAGACCCCAAAACATTTGGTGCCATAAGCAGGCCTCTTCACTGCCTATTTTTAACTACAAACAGTTGCAGGAACTTTCTTAAACAACCTAAAGCAATATATACTTCTATTTTGACAATCATTAGTGGAAAGTTCTATTCTTCAGTCATTGATAAACAATTTGTTCAAATGGACCAACCATTCAATTTTACTGATCATTTATGAAGATCAATCTTTGCTAATCTACAGTTTGGGGCTTTATGAGCTAAGGGAAAAATTGAAATAAAAAACAAACTAATGTTATAATTTCTTGCAAGACTAAGAACTCCAATGAGCACGATGTTTGTTTTATTTAAGACATGATCAGTCTTTAGCAAGTAAGCAGCTCTAAATTCAAATCCTACTAGAACTAGAAAGAGTTTGTGAAAGCCTTCGGTAATACTCTATATTTTTATTTTCTTAAGACTTCTGGTAACAGATCCCTATGTGATTGCTTTGGTGTTTTAAGGATGAAAGGCCTATATGACATTTCACTTCCTCATCAGTCCAAGTAACACTGTTAAAGGATCTGAAATTCTTGCTCCAAGAATTTCAATGACCTCCAACTAATCTAATCACACTCCAAATGAATTGCATTATCACATCACACTGATATAAATTTATATCCCACATGATTTTCTAACAAATTCTCCCCTTTCTAAGCCACTCAAAACAAGCTGTAATTTTCAATATCTAGCTGCTGTCACAGAAAACTAGCAGCTTAATAGCTTTCAATTCATTTACCTTCAACCTTCCGCTTCTAGATAGCATTATTCTCAAACAAATTTTCAAATCCTAAATCGATTACAATTTCTACATCACTATAGAACTTAAATTCACAATTTAACAAAACCTAGCCCACCAAAAGGTGCAAAAAGTACAAGGGTTAACTTCACTAATATGTTCAGCTTAACAAAAACAATTCATCAAACTATGTCATAATGAAACATAAGGAAATTCCAATGTATGATGAAAATGAGATAAATCCTTTTACATCATGTATTGAAATTACTTATGCTACCAGAAAATTTTATTTTCCAAGAGTTTCTAGTTTATTATAGACTATGATAAGAGATCCTCGTTCAATGTTAACTTCAAGGCATTCATATACCATCTCCTGTCAAGAGTACTCTGTAAAGTATACAACGTATGGCATCTCCTTCACCAGCATCCCGATATCACCTCCTATAACAGAATCTTTAAAATTCAAACTTCGCAACATGCTTGTCAAACTTAATTCATTGCTTAGCAAATTATATGTAACTGTTATGACAATACTATCAGCTTAATGCACCTTAAGTTCTATCAAAACATCAAATCAATGGCAGCTTCTCAAAATGAAAGGACATGAAGTATCAGCAAAAATATAAGCAAGAAAAATACATTAGTCAATTTAAGCATAAAGGCATATACATTATAGGATCAGGATTACAAAGGTTTACGTATTTGAAGACATTTGCTCCTGCAAAAAGCCTAAAACAACTAGAAAGTTAGCACATTTAGGTTCCAACCACAAACCAGTATTCCATTAGTCATTAACAGTAATAGTGGAAAGCAAATTCTTAAAAATTTTAAGCATTGTGTTACTAACTAGATTTCCTATGTTTGGTAAGTAGATATGCTACGACAAAATCCCACTCATTAACACATGCCAAATTAAACAATGAAACTTGCTTCGTAATACTTTACACGGTCAGCGTAGAAAGACACTTACGTTTTTGACAAGGCATCAAAGATATTCTGTGCCTCAGCAGTGACACCCACTCCAATTCTCTCTGCTTCTGCTTCTGCTTGCCTGCAAAATTCAAACCACATCCTCAAAATCCAACCATAATTAAGAAAATAACCAAAAAAAAAGAAGGCAAAACACGAATCCCCAAGTGGGTAATAATCAAAATCACCTTAAAGCCAATTCCTCTCTAGCTTGAAGACTATGAAGATCAATATAACACTTCTTAACATCAAGTGGGTCTTCAGCTTGACCAAGAAAAGAAAACTCCTTTATATAATTAGCTTTTAAAAACCTTATACTTCTCCTAGGCCCATGTTTTGTCCCCTCTTGTGATACCAAATAATAGTTAAGGAATCCATGAAAACGCAGCACCACTAGAAGAATTAGGGTTAGCCAAGTAAAAAAAAAAAAAAGACAAATACGTAGGTAACATTTAACAGAATAAGAAAAACACAATGAAAAACAGAAGGATATGAAGTACTACGATGTTCGAAGGGCGGTCAAAGGTGATGACTTGGCCTTCGAATTCGTCGCCTAATGTGGTCTTGATAGAGAGCAAGCAACCCACTGCAAATTCTTCGCTGCTGGTGTTGTTGTTGTTGTTGCTACCTTCCATCGTTGGCCTCTGCCGTTTCTTGATTCCGTCTCGATTCGTTTTCTTTTACCTTTAGTTCCTTTCTTTTGTTTGTTGGGTTTAATTTATGTTGGTTAGATATGGGTTTTGGTTTGTTGATTTAGCCCATTAGCCCAATGTGCTTTGGGTTGTGTTGTGGTTAGGCTAACTGAATGTAGATTAAACATGAGTTAATCACTAGGAGAAGGGCGTCTCCAACTCCAAATCTATTCATCAAAATACCAAAAAACAAATATATATATATATATATATATATATATATAGACAGACATTAAATGAGCTCTAAAGTCATTAAGTTCAAAATTTAACAAGCAAAAAATTTTATTTTAAAATACAAATATTTTATTCTATGTAAAACACTCTTATTTTATTACATATAAAACATTATTTTTTTCTTCCATCAAAAATTATGTCTTTTATTCTAATTAAATCATCAAATTTTTCAACTGTTTTCTATTTTTTTATTTTATTTATTCAGTTATTATTATTACTATATATTTTAGAAATAAAACACCTTTTTCTTTTTATATTTAACATAAAAAGTAAGAAATTTGTAATTTTTCAACCATTTCTTATTTTAATTAATTTATTCAATTGTTATTATTACTATGCATATTAACTACATATATACTTTTAGTAAAAAATAATCAAATAAAATTATTACAATAACTTATTGAGTTCTCATTTTTATATTTGAATTATTTGTTATTTTTAATCATTAAAATTATTTAAATAATTATTTTAAAATTTTATGTTATTATATTCCACGACTAGTTTTATATTAAAATATAGTCTAATCCGTGATTTTATTTTTAATTTCAATGAAAATATCTCTCACATATTCCTTTTTTATCTCATTTTATATTAATTTTAATGTTTATTTATATTTTCATTCGATGAAAATATATTTTGCCAACGAAGTTTAACCCAATGAGTCTAAACTGAGGTCATGGAAAGCAAGAGGTCCCCAGTTCGATCCTGTAAATGGTGTATACTTTTGGATTTAATTTCATAATAGCTTTTATAATCAAGTCATTTTAGAGGTGACTAAGCTCAAAAAATAAAAAAATATTTTATTAATTTATTATATATTAATTTTGTTAAAAATGATAAATTCATGACACAAATTTACTATTTATAATATTAAAAAGATATATGATTTTTAATACAACTTTTTATTTATAAAAATCATTTTAAAAAAAATTAAAACTAAGCTTTTCATTTAATAATACTTGAAATTTTTAAAAAATAAAATATAGTTTTTGTATTGATTTTTTTTTTAACAACTAATATAAAAAATTAATTCCTAACACCATAAAGAGAAATGAAGAGTTCAAACTCTACTATCCTCAGTTAAATGTCTATACCTTTTGTCATTTAAAATAATCATGGAACGGTTTTTGTATTAATAAACAGTGCAGCACCTGCTATATTCATTATACCAAAAAAATGGCGTTAAAATTAGAGTAAAATGAGCCAGAATCTCCAAACTCACGCCAGGAAAGAGGCGTGAGTTGCAAATATCCTAACAAGTAATTGCACACAACTAAAGCTTAAGCTCAGTTGATTGAGGAAACCTGGACCATACTTTCAATAAAATTTGTATTTTGTGAACCCTGATAATCAATTTTTTACTAGATATAGCATATCCTAATAGTTACATTTATAATATATCATAATTTATTAATAAAATTTAAAATATTTGGATTATATATTATCATTTTAATAATTTAGTATAATAATGTAAGT
>CATIWM010120491.1:0-12321 GCA_949671775.1 Mallotus repandus | reverse complement strand
GACCTCACCTCAAGTTATTCTTGATAAAACATAACAAACACTAGAAACACTTTGTAGCACTGAAACTCTTTCAGAATGTGTTATATTTATCCTGGCCAAGAACTCTATTCATCAAGAATAAACTTAGATAGCATAGGATCTTAACCCAGTTCACTCTAGGCAATGAGTCCTATATTGGCTAAACACTCATTCCTACATTAAACTGACTAAAGCCACCACACACCATATACCCATGCGTGAATAACATAAGTATGTAAGCGGGAACAAACTCTAACCACTCAATTGTGGATGACCGTGTCACCTCAGGTCAAAGGACTATATGCACGATTATGTCCTAGACTGTGATCGTTGACTATAAGTGAATATCCTTGCAATCACAAATGTAACATCACTGTTTGATCCACCCATCACATGAGTATCCACATGTCTATTATGATATCTCATATCAAACAGCATGAGACTCACTACCTCCCACTATTAGTATCACAAACTAATCAAGGAAAATAGACAAAGGTGATAGTTTAATTAATATTACCCAAATATTAATATATCGACTATGAAAAATTTTATAGCATATGTACTAAATAAATCTGTCATTCATATTATCAACTCTTGATAATATATTTATTTAACATGATGCTAATGGGTAAATACTCTAATAAATAAAAACTTTATTTAAATGAATACTTTATGGCCATTCGGGATAATTTACAATGTCATTATACATTACAAAATGGAACTAGAGCACATCTATGCTAACAATCTCCCACTTGCACTAGTGCCATTCACTACAATATCTAAGACCCATCTTCTCAAGATGGCAGTCTAACTATAGCTGGGTAAGCGCTTTAGTCAGTGGATCAGCCATATTGTCGGCTGAAGCTAACTTTTGCACAAGCACATTACCCCTTCCAACAAGTTCTCTGATAATATGGAAGCATCTTTTAATGTGTTTGAATTTCTGGTGAGACCTTGGTTCCTTTGCCAAAGCAATGGCTCCATAGTTGTCACAATAGAGAGGAATTGGTGACTCAATGGAAGGAACCACTCCTAGTTCAGTTATGAACTCCTTAATCCAAACAACTTCTTTAGCAGCATCTGATGGAGCTATGTACTCGGCCTCTTTAGTGGAATCAGTAGTGATACTTTTCTTGGAACTCTTCCAGCTCACTACACCTCCATTACAAATAAACACAAACCTAGAGATAGACTTTCTATCATCCAAATCTGAATGAAAATCAAAATCTATGAAGCCATCTATTTGCAAATCACTTCCTTTATAATTAAAATTAAATCTTTAGTTCTTCTTAAGCACTTAAAGATTGACTTAACTGCTATCCAGTGTTCTAAACCTGGATTGGATTGAAACCTGCTAGTCACACTAACAACATAGGCAATATCAGGCCTTGTACACAACATAGCATACATTAAGCTTTATATTGCCGAAGCATAAGGAACTTTTGCCATTTGTTCTATTTCCTCGGGTGTCTTAGGAGACATTCCCTTGGATAAATGAACACCATGCCTAAATGGTAACAATCCCCTTTTGGAATCGAGCATGTTGAACCTCTTCAACACCTTTTCCAAGTAAAGACTTTGGGATAAACCTATCATTCTCTTTGATATATCTCTATAGACTTGAATCCCGAGAATATAAGTTGCCTCCCCTGAGTCTTTCATAGAGAAAGTTTTAGATAGCCATACTTTCACAGAAGTTATCATTCCGACATCATTTCAAATCAATAAAATGTCATCCACATACAAGACTAGGAAAGTAAGTTGGCTCCCACTAACCTTCTTGTAAACACATGGCTCATCTCCATTCTTAATGAAGCTATAAGAACGAATAGCCTTATCGAAACAATGATTCCAACTTCTAGAAGCTTGCTTTAAGCCATTGATAGATCTATTAAGCTTGCACACCTTTGAGCCTTCCTTGGATTCATAACCATTGGGTTGCTCCATGAATATGTCTTCCTCAATATAACCATTGAGGAAGGTGGTCTTGACATCCATTTGCCAAACCTCATAATCATAGTGTGTGGCTATAGCTAGAAGAGTTCGAATGGACTTAAGCACGACTATGGGTGAGAAGGTCTCCTTATAGTCAACCCCTTCCCTTTGGTGAAACCCTTTCGCTACAAGCCTAGCTTTATAGGTCTCTATCTTTCCATCTGAGCCAATCTTTCTCTTGAAGATCCATTTGCACCCAAAGGGAATTATTCCCTCATGAGGATGAACAAGTATCCAAACTTGGTTACCATACATGGAATCCATTTCGGCTCTTATAGCCTCAATCCATCTTCAAGAGTCTTTATCACATAAAGCTTCTTCATATATAGTAAGATCGTCAACATGAATGATTTCTTTATGAACATGCAACTCTTGCATGTCATGAAGCATGCCATATCTGTCCAGAGGATGAGATACCCTACTAGATTTTCTAGGAGTCAGTGTGATGACATTTTCAATTAGTATAGACTCTTCAAGTTGATCAATATTCATTTTATCAATTTGTTGGGCTTCTTTAGATGACTCCTCATCTAAAATTATCTTCCTTCCTTTGCCACCTTCCTTTAGAAACTCTTTCTCAAGGAAAATAGCATTTCTGCTTACAATAACAACTTTTGTAGTAGGAAGATAAAAGCAATACCCTAAACTATCTTTAGGATATCCAACAAACCTTCCTTTAATCGATTTCACATCCAACTTTTCCATTTTTAGCTTTTTAATAAAAGCCGGACATCCCTAAATCTTAACATATTTAAGACTTGATGTTCTACCATGCCATATCTTATATGGTGTAGTAGTAACTGATTTGGATGGGACACGATTAAGGATATAGCAAGCCGTTTGGAGTGCAAAACCCCAAAGTGAAATGGAAAGATTAGTGTAGCTCATCATTGAGCATGCCATATCCAATAGGGTATAATTCTGCCTTTCAGACACACCATTCAATTGAGGTGTTCCAGGCGGTGTGAGTTATGATGTAATGCCATATTCCTTTAGGAACTCAGTGAACTCGGTACTTAAGCATTCACCTCTTCGATATAATCTTAGAGTTTTAATACTTTTCCCAGCTTGGTTTTCTACTTAGGTTTTGAATTCCTTGAACTTTTCAAAGGATTCACTTTTGTTCTTCATAAGAAAGAAATACCCAAACCTTGATAGATCATCATTAAGGGTTACAAAGTAGTAGAAACCACCTTTATCCATTTCTGTAAATGGTCCACATACATCACTATGTATGATTTCCAACACATTTTTGTCTCTTGTCATTTGTCCAACAAATGGTGATCTAGTCATCTTGCCTTGAAGACAAGCCTCATAAGTCGAATTAAATGTGGATTCAAGATTGCTCAAGACTCCCATCCTTTCTAACTTCGTGATCTTATCTTCCGCAATGTGACATAATCTCAAGTGCTATAGATGTTTGGAGTTAAAGGCATTTTCAATTACCATTACATTTTCATTACTCACATTAAATTGAGGCTCATTATTATTGGAATTATTATCAACATAATATAAACTATGTATTAAATAACCCATACTTATTTGATAACTTCTAAAGTAAATATTACAAGCTTCTCTTTTGAAAAGAAATTCATAAACTTTTCTAGTCAAACTAGAAATAAAGACAATGTTTTTATAGGTAATATGTACATATAATACATCTTCCAACAGCAAAACATGATTTTACAAATCAATAGAAGTAGATTCTATAGCCTTAGCTGCAACACTTGCACCATTGCCAAGCTTTAAGGTTACTTCATTGGGCCTCAACCTTCTCTCATTTGCTAGATCCTGTAAAGATAGACAAATGTGAGAACTTGCACCGATATCCAATACCCATGCATTAGATGAGCTCTTAGAACATTTAGAAGCATACAAATTAGAGAAAGTCTTACCTTCTCCATGATTGCCCTTTCCTTTAGTCTTGAGAGACTTGAGGAACTTAAGATAATTCCACTTCCAATGTCCTTCTCCTTGATAATGGAAACACTTTCCATTGTCTTGCTCTTCCCTCTCATTGGCCATGCCTTTCTTCTTAGCTATGCCACCCTTAGGCTTGACAACACATTCTTGCCTTTCTTTTTATTGCCTTTCTTTTTATTGCCTTTCTTCTTAGTCTTACTAGAATAGGCAACAAGTGCAACCTCTTTCCCCTTATTACTTTGGATAGCCTTATGAGCCATCACTAGCATATTCATTAGTTTTGCAAGAGTGCACTCTATTTTATTCGTATGGAAATTTTCAATTGTTTGCCCAAAAGATTCAGGAAGTGATTTTAGGATCAAATCCAATTAGAGATGAAAGTCCATTGTGAAGTCTAGACACTCTAGTTCCTCCATTGATCTAATCATAGAGTTCACATGGACTCCAACATCCTTACCTTCCTTCATCTTAGCACGAAATAACAGCTTCGATATCTCATATCGAGCAGTCCTACTTTGTTCACCAAACAACTCTTGAAGGTGATGTAGGATATCTTTAGCATTTGTGTACTTCTCATGTTGCTGATGGATCTCGGTGTTTATGGAAGCCCACATTATGCACTGTGCTTGCAAATCATCATCATTCCACTTTTCTAGAGTATCTTGCTCCTCTTGGGATGCATTTCAAAAATGGTTGCGGGTGGTGATTGATTCAACATATACATAATCTTCTCAGAAGCTAAAATAACTTTTAGATTCCTAAGCCAATCCATAAAATTAGGGCTCGTGAGCCTATGTTCGTCGAGAATAACAAAGAGTGGGTTTGATGGTCTCATATTATCAAATTCTGCAAAGGTAACTAGATTAATTAGCTAATGACATTGTATTTATTACCATTAGATATGGGCTTTAATCATAATGGTCTCCCACTAACTTTACGAATCCTACACTTCCAAGTAGAAAATGAAAATCCTTTGTTGGATGGAGTTCTTAATGATCACTAATATCCCTCAGGTACACATTACCATTCTTAGAATTTTAGTTCTCATTAAGTAGGCAACTCTTGCCATCACATCTCATGTGAGGTTCCATCAATCCGACTCCTAATGTTATGGGCCTCAGGTGCACATTTCCATTCTTGGCCTTTAGCATTAGTTAGGTCTACACCATTGAATCAGTAAATGTATAAACTTGAACATTACACACCTTAGGTAAGCCTATTTACCATTCTTGGCATGTAATGTGTTTATACACCCATAATATTTCATGCTTAACAATAACACTACATGAAACTCTTAGAACTCATGTACACCCCTATGTGTCCATAACTTATGTACATAATCCAAAACCATGCAAGTTATTGCTCCAATGGAGAGCCTAGACCTAAATTTATTTAGAAGATTTTTGGGTCTTTACTAAGGTCTCACTTTACACATTAGCCATTTTAATTGCATACATCAGATGTATACATACATGGCAATTAAACACACACACACACACACACACACACACACACACACATATATATATATATATATATCTCATATGCATATATTTCATGGCATCAGTTATATCATGCTTTAAATATATCACATATATTAAAAAAAAACATGCATTAATGATGCACAAATATAGAGTGCTCATGGACCTAATCAATTCTAACTCTTAGAATTACAATAAGCCTTGAAAACTATAGGAGCATACAGGGACTATGCCAAGTCAGCACGGGTGTACTGAGTCAGCACAGAGGAAGATAGTGCCAAGTAGGCACAAGGGTGCCGACTCATTACAGCAAGAGGATGTGCCGACTCAAGCCTGAGTCGGCATAGGGGTGCCAAGTTGTATCCTCCTCCTTTGTCTCCAACTTAAACTTTTCAAGCTCCCACTTCACAACACTTGTGAATTACATCAAATCCTTATCATTCCAAGGTCAATATTACATCCTATTGTCTATGTAACTAACACTCATATATGTCAAACATATATCAAACATAGTGCAACTCGTGCATTCTTAGCCATAACTCTTGCAACTAACAACAAATTTAGTATGTGTTAAGTGCCAAATGACGCTTCGATACCACTAAAAGGAAATCGGTTATGCTACTTAGGCCTTAAGAATAGTGTGGTAAGCACTAAACCAAGTAGAGTAAATTTTAAAAATTTACTTTCTCATAACCCTTCATCACATGAAGAATTTCTACTCCTAAGATCCATTTTGCAATTAACACATAACTAAATAAATACATCACATGTATGAGCATAAACTTAGGAAATCATATTGGTGGAATACTAACAATTTCCTAAGAGTTTGATGTAGACCACAATTATCTACTACAATGGATTGCTCCTTGAATTAATGCCTAGCCACCCAAGTGTATGGCCTCTAGCTTAAAACACCAAAGCTCTCCAATCACCTTCTTACTTTCAATCAAGTGACCTTGCAAGCACCTCTCTAATGACCCAAGAAGCTTGAACTAACATGATCTCACTTACAAGATATAAGAGTATACTTTTGGTATATATTTTGTTTCCTTTTTGTCTCTACAACCTCCACTAAGTCTTAATGGATGTCAAAAGCTTAACCTTTAGAACTCTTCTTAAGGTTATATTTATATGTAAAGAATTAAGGTTAACTTAAACACAATCATAAATATCTCTTACACAACCATGATTACTTAGCCATCTTATGACATTGCAACTTGTGTAAGATATCATTAGTGTCCAAAGTAGGTGTAGAGATTTTAATCACGTCACATGTATTAAATCTCTACACTTCCCAATCTCCACATATCCTACTAACTTTCTTAAAGTAAGTGAGCCACCTCCTTTTACCCCAATAGTCAACAAAACACACAAGAGAAAAATATCTCCTAATATGCCAAATTAAATATATATCAACTAATGGACTTGGGCTTGGTTATTGGACCAACTCTTGGGCCAAGCCCAATCCATAAATCGATGGGCCTCGTTGATGGACATAGGCCTTTTAGTTGGGCCAACTCTTGGATTAAAGCCTATTCCATCAAACTAATGGGGCGTAAGCTTGATGGGCCTTTGGAGTTGGGCCAACTTTTGGCCCAAGCCCATTCTATCAAACCAATGGGCCTTGGATTAATATTTGGGCCAAAACTCTTTTGGGCCTATGCCCACACACCTTGGGCCATTAATCCAAGTCCATAAAGAAACAACATATACTTTTTATTTAACACTTTAATTAAATATCTCATATTAATCAAGTATTTAATAATTAAACTCTTGGTGGAATTAGATTTCATGATATGCTAGAATCATTGATCAAAGCATAAATTCAATTCCATTAATCTTTATTGATTGATTAAACTCTTTAATCAATAATTAGATTAATAAGGTGATATGGAAAAACTCTTTTAGGTGTGACTTACTAGGTTCATGTCTAATTGGCAACGAGAATATAATATCAACTCTTTCTATTATTTGAAACTCTTTCAAACCTAAATGTGAAAATCCCAATTATACACATTTACTTCTCATAAGTTGTGAGTGACCCCTAGCATCGATATCACAACTACCCAATTAGAAATGAATGCATATAATGATTCATATGAACCCTTATGGTCATAATTACCGTGTACTAAAATCCCTTCATTTTAAGATCCCGATATACCCTAGAGTCAAGGTTTAATCAAACTTTAATAGCTTTATCATATGACCTCATCTCAAGTTATTCTTGATAAAACATAACAAATACTAGAAACAGTTTCTAGCACTGAAACTCTTTCAGACTGTGTTATATTTTTCCTGGCCAGGAACTCTATTCATCAAGAATAAACTTAGATGGATAGCATAGGATCTATCCCATTTCACTCTAGGCAATGAATCCCTACTTGGTTGAACACTCATCCCTACATTAAACTGACTAGAGCAACCACACGCCATACACCCATGTGTGAAAAACACAAATATGTAAGCAGTAACAAACTCTAACCACTCAAATGTGGATGACCGTGTCACCTCAGGTCAAAGGACTATATGCACCATTATGACCTAGACTGTGATCGCTGATTATAAGTGAATATCCTTGCAATTACTAATCTAACGTCATTGTTCAATCCACCCATCACGTGAGTATCCACATGTCTATTTTGATATCTTATATCAAGTAGCATGAGACTCACTACCTCCCACTATTAGCATCACATAAGGAAAATGGATAGAGGTGATAGTCTAATTAATATTAACCAAATATTAATTAATTGACTATGAACAATTTATAGCATATGTACTAAATAAATTTGTAGCTCATATTATTCTTGATAATAAATTTGTTTCAGATAATGCTAAAGGATAAATACTCAAATAAATAAACACTTTATTTAAATGAATACTTTATTGTCATTTGGGATAATTTACAATGTCATTATATATTACAAAATGGCACTAGGGCACATCTATAATAACAATCTCCCACTTGCACTAGCACCATTCACAACAATATCTAAGACCCATCTTCTTAAGATGATGGTCTAATGGTAGTTGGGTAAATGCTTTAGTCAGTGGATCGACTACATTATCGGCTGAAGCTACCTTTTGCATGAGCACATCGCCCTTTCTAACAAGTTCTCTGATAATATAGAAATGCCTTTCTATGTGTTTTGATTTCTTGTGAGACCTCAGTTCCTTTGCCAAAGCAATGGCTCCATTATTGTCGCAATAGAGAGGAATTGGTGACTTAATGGAAGGAACCACTCCTAGTTCAGTTATGAACTGCCATTAGGAATTACTTGGCCCTTTGCGCACTGGGGAATGGACATCCTGGGTATATTTCCCCTGTAAAAGGATAGAAGAATTTCCTCATATTAGTAATGGATCACCTCACAACATGGGTAGAGGCAGAACCAACGGCATCCAACATGCAAAAAAAAATCACTAATTTCTTTTGGAGAGAGGTTGTATGTAGGTATGGGATATCGAAGAGACTCATCAAGAACAATGAGAAACAGTTCAATTGCAGAGAATTCAAAGAGTTTTGTGAAAGTTTGTACATAGAGCTATGATTTACCTCCATGGCACATCCATAAACTAATGGCATGACTGATGTGACAAATCAAACCCTGCTGTAAGGAATCAAGAAGAGGTTGTATCATGCAAAAGAGGAATGGGCAAAAGAACTTTATAATGTCTTATGGTCCTACAGGCCACTCTTAGGGACGGTTCTAGAGATCTCCCTTTAAACTGGAGTATGGAACAAAAGTTATAGTGTCGGCAGAAATTGGCCTTCTAAGTTATAGAGTTATAATGTACAATGAAGAAGCAAACCAGTTAGCTCTTAGGGAAAACCTCGATCTTTTAGAGGAATCCAGAGAAATTGCAGAAGTCAAAATAGCAGCTTGTAAACAGAAGATGAGTCGTTACCATGACAGGCGAGTCAACGTGCGGAGCTTCGAGCAAGGAGACTTAGTGTTAATCAAAGTAGACAAATGCAAGGGAAAAGCTAGAGTTGGAAAGTTAGAATCCAACTAGTAAGGTCCTTACAGAGTGGAAGACGCAGTGGGCTCAACCACCTACAGGCTATTAGAAACTAATGGCAGACCCATGCCCAGGACATGGAATGCCGCGAATCTTAAGAAATTCTACCAGTAGAGAGTAACTAAGAAACAGAGAGAGAAATGTCCAAGATTGTCATAATGCACTTAAAAGGGTTTTTGAAAAGTTCTTGCCCTTATATTTAGGCAAAGCTACCTTAATTTTATCAGTTTATTAATACAAGGCCTAAAGCCACTTTTTCTTTCCATATGTGGAACAGTTAAGAAATTTATACGAGTTATTGGCATGACAAAACACCCAAGGAATCTCCTTAAGAAATTTATACAAATCCTTGGCACGACAAAACGCCCAAGGAATCTCCTTAAGAAATTTATACAAGTCCTTAACATGACGAAAGCCCCAAGGAATCTCCTTAAGAAATTTATATAAGTCCTTAGAGCGATGAAACACCCAAGGAATCTCCTAAAAAATTGACATAAGTCCCTGGTGTTACGAAACACCTATGGAATCTCCTTAAAAATTGATAAAAATTACTAGCACAACACCTAGGGAATCTCTCTAAAAATTGATACACGAGTTCCTAGTACAGCGAAACACCTAGAAATCCTCCTTAACATTGGCATGAATCTCTAATACAACACAAAATGACGGATGAAAGAAATCCAAGTAAACCCTCAAAATATAACAAACGTCAAAACCAGAGCTCAAGTTTGGCGTAAAATGACAATCCTAAAAAGAGAAGTTGTGATTATAGAAAAAATCCCACAAAAATATGATATGCAAACATAAAACACCAATCAATATAGAATCAAAAATAGTGAGTTTACATAAAGGCCTACCACAAGGGAAATCATCAAAATAAAAATGCATTGTTCATAGACCCAAATATCATTACATCTTAAAATAAGTAAAGAAAGCAAAGAGCTAAGGTCGCAAGTCTCCAATCTGGGATCAGTCAAGGTCAAGGTAACGGTTCTCAAGCTCTTGGGAAAACTATGTTTTGGCTCCCTCATACAGAGTAAAGGAATTTTCAACAATATTCTAAATATGGGCCTTAAGACCATCGATAGTCTTCTGGTTGACTTCTGCAGATCGCTAATAAACTACTTTAGTTTCTGGTACTTTTGGACCAGCTTATAGTATTTCTCCTTCTCAGCCTGATTCTTATTTTTCTCCTCCTCTAGTTGTTTTTCCAAAGTAAGAATCCTCTCCTGATCCCCTTTTACTGCATCAGAGAGATATTATGCATGCTGCTCCTAGAGACGAACTAATTCCACAACTGCCCAAATAGCCCTACACCTCCAAGTAGTCAAGTCTTTATAAAAGTTAATTAATTTTTCATCCACCAGCAAGGAAAGTTCTATTTGCTATCAAAGACAAACAAAGAACACACATAAGGGAAAACTACGCTATAAAATAACTAAATGCCACAGTAAAATAAAAACTTACCTAAAAAGTAGCCATGCGCACGAATTGTCCAAGGTCCAATTCACTGGAAATGGCCTTATGAAGATCCTAATCTCCAGGAAGCTAGCAAGCTTTAGCTAATTCCGCACTAACACCAGTGGAACGAATGGATACCAGACCATACTTCCAATGCTTCCTTGCCAAACAAGCATGAAGCTCCCTTATTGCCTGAGACAAATGGCCACGACCAGACACATCCCCTTACTCATCCAATTTCAGAGTAAGAGAAGGAATGGCTTTAAGGACTCAGACCGAGAAGGAGAATCAAAGCCAACAGGGAGTTTCCTCTCCTCAGACTCAACAGTCGCAATAGGAGCAACAGTGGATTCCCCAACAGAAGTAGAAGGAACAACTTTAGGAAGAGGAGTTACTTTTTTTCCCGTTGGGCTTTCAGCAAATCCTTCAAACTTTTCCCTGTAAATGACCAAAGACACAATAATAAGTCAACATACAAGTAAGACAATAATCAATAGTAGTTCTATAGGAAATAGACGCTTAATCAAACCGACACAACTAAAATAATGCACTTTAGCTTTAGCTGCAAGGGCGTTAAGGACATCCTCCTCTCCTTCAGAAGGCTTAATACCCCTAAACGCATCATCCACCCATTATCGAGGAACATCCCCCCATCAATAAGGATTGGTTACAACAAAAAAGTTTTTCATCCATATTTTTCTGAGTTTAGGCAAACACTCAAAAAGTGCTCTCCCAGGATGCCCTGCGAGATGCCAAAATTCATTCTTCTTGCTGAACATGAAAAGATATTGGAACACGCACAAATTTGGTTCTACCCCAACCATGCATCAAGACAATAAAAACCAATCACTAACATCCACCCATTAGGGGTAAGTTGACCAGGAGGGATTCCGTACATTATCAAGAAGTCCACCACAAAGGGGTTCAAAAGAACTTGAGCTTAGGGTGCAGAGAATCCTCATAAATAATGATTTTATTTTAGCCTAATACTGAGTTACCCCTCAAACATCAGGGAACGAAGAGTTTGTATTAATTTGGGATACCATATTTTCCCTTTATCTCGTCAAGCCCAGCAAGGGTCAAATAAGAGGACACCATGGCAATGGACAATGTACTGGAATCAATGCCCTCGGTCTTAACTTTAATAGGGTGCTCATCCTCAGATGGAGCAGTAGCGAGAACTCGACACCGAAGGCGAGAAGCCACACCAGTCCTATGAAACACCTTCAAATCGCCAGAATCACTATCACCGACTCACTTTCTAATGACCTTATAGCCGGTAAGCCACTCTCAACACCTCCAACACTCAAAGACAGTGTATCTACACCGGAAACAGACATCACCAACACACAACACAAAATATCACACACCATAAACCTAAAGAGAATACCCAAACCCATAACATTATACACACACTATC
>CATIWM010120489.1:0-35051 GCA_949671775.1 Mallotus repandus | reverse complement strand
GGGAAGCTTGCTTTCCACTTGGTAACACAAATAGTCTTAACCACGAGTTATGGATTATGTTTTAGAATTGCTGAGATAAGTATTAACTCAAGGTTATCATAGTTAAGACAACTCAAACACTTTAATATGTACAACTCTTGGCAGTGATGGACCAATTGCAAGAATTCAAGAATAGAAGCACTCAATTAACCATGACTAATTCAATGCATAAATTTAAAAATAAAAATTCTTTTCAAATAAAGTAATAATAAATTCATGCTCACATGTTCATAAATGCCTTCTCAGGACTTTAAGCTACAACTGGCCAATAAAAATCCAAAAATCATCATCGTAGATCAAGAAGCATCTAAAAGAAGATCAAAACAAAGGAATAACTTCGAGCTACAACCAGCCAATAAAAATCCAAAATTCTTGAGCAAAGATAGAGATTGAGAAAGCTTAAGAACATTCAATAAGAATTCATTAAGATCCAAGAGTATCTACTACAAAACCAAAAGGGTAAGAAAATACAAATCACAAACACACAAATCACAACTGCACCAAGCATAATCACAATCACAATCACAACTGATCACTCCTACTTGACACCAAAAGAGGTGAGAGTAGTATTAGGCACTGCTAGAGAGTGTTAAATACACTTAACATGACTAGAGAGTGTTAAGAACCTTTAACACTGCTAGAGAGTGTTAATTGGGTGAGGTAGCATTGCTATTTTGCACGATACTAGGTAAGTGATCGTAGCACTACCTAAAACCCTAATTAGGTGAGGGTAGCATTGCTACTTTGCACGACATCAATTAGGTGATCGTAGCACTACCTAAAACCCTAAATAGGTGAGGGTATCATTGTTACTTTGCACGACACCAATTAGGTGATCGTAGTGCTACCTAACAACCCTGAATAGGTGAAAGAGATGTTGACACAAATTAGGTGATCCTAGCACTACCTAAAACCCTGATCAGGTGAGGGTAGCGTTGTTAGTAAACCCCTTAACACTGCTAGAGAGTGTTAAGTATCCCTTAACACTGCTAGAGAGTGTTAAGTATCCATTAACATTGCTAGAGAATGTTAAGAACCCTTGATACTGCTAGAGAGTATCAAGTACCCAAAGGGGTGGTCGTTGCATTTGCATGTGTATGCTTGCATATCACTATCACGTGCTTGTATCACTCACTTGAATCATCTTGCATGAAATATACATCTTTGCGTGTATCTCAAATTGCATCATTGTGCATGAAAAAAAAAATCACTACCACGTTCATGTGAAACTTACATTCATTCTTTGTGTGAACCCTGAAATTGCATCATGCATTTTACATTTTACATTAAATTATACATTTTGTACTACATCTTGCATCTCGCATATATCATTATCATTTTGTATGAATCCCAAAATTACATTTTATGTGAATCTCAAAACTGCATCTTGCATGAATCCCAAAATTGCATCTTGTATGAATCCCAAAATTACATATTTTGTGAACCCTGAATTACATTCTTGTGTAAACCCTAAATTACATATTGCATGTGTCCCAAACCACATCTTGTATGACAGCCGAATCACTAAGCAACAACAAAGATCGAATCATAAACAACAAAAACCAGACAGACGTCTGAAGTTAAGACAACACAACACTCAGCTAAGTGCCTCTCTCCTCAGAAAACTATTTTTGCATCTTTGCAATGCTTCACATGTAGTGACATTAGCGCTAGGAGGCTATGCAACACACGCGGAGCAGGGGGCAACTGTCATACATCGAATTTTGACTGTTCCCAAAAAGGTCTAGTGATGAAAACATCTCTCCGAATATGACAAGCGTCTATTCATTTGTACCACCTCTGAAGCATGCCAAGAATATGAAAACCCAAAACCGAGCAAAATCAACCTCTGAATCATTAAGTTGCACCCTAATTTCATGAACTACGAATAATCAGAGTGGTAAGTCACTCATTTCAAGCAAACGTTGCTCAAAATGAGCAACTCATGAGATCGGAGTTCAACTTCATGAAAATTGGAAGTCAATTTTGAAAAAATAGAAGTAAAAAACACGTATGTAAGCCCTTAAAACTTTCAGAAGTGACCCTAGAATAGTGCACGTAACCCCGAGTAGTAGCGCGTGAGCGGATTTGTAGCACGTGATCACGCCTGAACGCCTCCTACTCATGCATGAAAATGGAAGCCAATTTTGACAAAACAAACCTTGAAAACACATCCAAAAGGTCCAAAAGCCCTAAAAAAAATAGCATGATCGGAGCCTAGGAAGGCCGTGTGACCCGTTCAAGAGCGCGTGATCATACTCCCAAATCCGTGATCACATTCAAATATGCATGATCATGTGCATTTTCCTTATTTTCATATGTTTTAGGCACATTTCCCTATAAATAGAGATCTCTACCTCCCATTTTGACAAGGTGAGAGCCTAGGCAACACCAGTAAGAGCCAAAAAGAAGAAGAAAAAAGGTAAGAGCTAAAAAAGAGAGTGCACACATGTTAAAACACTGTCAAATTAAAGGCTTAGGAGCTCCAATCCACACACTTTTAGCCCACCTTCTACATTTTTCGTAGGATTTTAGACCAATTTGGCACTAAATCCACCCTCATCTTTGTCAAAGCACGCTTCAAAGGCATACGAATTTGCATTACACACGTCATTTTCAACCTCTCGACAAGGAAAGCTTGAAAACCTTGTGAAGCTAAAGCTTAGAAAACTAAAAAACAAGCTTAGTCGAATCTGAGGACCAAATAATCATTTTTGCATGTTTATTTTACTATTTTGCATTTTATTTTATCGCCACCAGCAGTTGAGAAATTATTATGATTGTGTGATGAGACTGGCAATTTCCATTCTAATTTAATAATCTCTGCTTTATTTTGCTCATAATAAATCGTCATTTTGCATCAATATGCATTTAATAAACACAAAAGTTCCTTATCTAATGCTTCGATATCATTGTCTGAATGATGCAATCATCATTATTTACTATTTATCTCATCATTTAGAAATGCTTTACAATAATTCCTGCTAGAGCATAAACTGCGTGCATCTGTTTAATCATTCATGATGCATCAATCATCTTTATTGTGCCTATATACTGTCCGAGTGGATGAATGGATGGATTGCACATAGTTGTGTTAACCTCTATTTTGCAGGTGTATTCTAGATTAGGACTAGATTTATATTTTTGTACTTTTTCTCTTTCATATGTATTTACTAGGAAAGCCTTGTAAATAATTATGCTGAATTTCTCATACTTTCCGTTATTATCAACGTGCTAATGTGAATGCATATATATCAACTGTCATTACTGAAACTAAGGTGTTGCGGTAGCCACATATTGAGTATTAAAATGAGAAATAGTCAAAAAGTAAATGAGATCTCTCGGGCTCAGAATCTCTGCTGGGGATGATACTCGTTGAGTGACCCGATGCCGTCTTTTTTATCTTTTCCTAGTTTTTTAAAAACCAGGTGGCGACTCCAAACACAAAGCATCTCGCTTCGCCCTAAGACTAATCAATTGTCCCTATCCTGTTAATGGAACAGATGTCCCATTCAGCAAAGTTGCCATGTCCCTTGGAATAACTCCATTTAAACCAAAAATGGGAAAGGTCGCTCACAATAACCCTTTACCTTGTTTTCTAAATCATGTTTATGGTTTTGTTATTAAATTTTTGAGAAAAATTTATCATCTCAAAGATAAATAGAAAGTAAATTTAACATGTTTCTCTAAATATATCTTGCAAGCGTAACATGTTCATAATAACATTCTCAAGCATTATAAGTATGAGTAGTGCAAGTAAGATAACACGTCCATAACTAGTGATCAACATCTTGGCATCTCAGGGCATAAAAGATGTAAAAGTCTGGGATACATGTGGGATAAATAGGATATAGATAGAATATATAAGTACTCTATCTGGTACTGCGACTCCTGAATAATTGCTTCCTCAGATCTCATATCTCTTTCTTATAATCAATCATCCGTTGTTTCATCCACCTATTCTTAAAAAGGAGCTCCTACAGTTTAGACACAATGGGAATTAGAGTTTGCACTTGCATTCATAATCACACATGCATACATGCATTTATTTGTTCATACGTGCATACATACATTTATGTTTGCTTAATCATATTCATAAATGCATTAATAAGCATATTCATGTGTACATTTATATTCATACTTACCAATGCTTTCTTGTTGACCTTCAAAATAAGATTCTTTGCACTGTATAATCCCCTCATCAATTTTTCCACTGATTACCTTTTAACCTGTATTAAATATGATCATTATTATTCTTTTATTTACCATTAACATAATTTCAAGATGAAGTTTCAGGTATCTTACATGAGTGGTCTCAGCAGGTGTAAATGCAACAGGCTGACAATCTAAAGTTGTAAGTTCCTCATGAATCTTTTCCTCATGAACAAAATCAAGGACTGGAAACTCTAAAGTCACTTCTCGAGCGAAATCCCTAGGAATGACATTAATACTATGTCAGTAAAATGCAGCCTCTCCCTGAGCACTAGACTCCGCATGACCTCTCTTGTGGATCTGTAAACTTGAATAAAAAATAGATGCAAAAGACAACATAGAATGATAATAATAAAATAATACCTCAAAGGTAGTCGAATGAATCTCAGAAGGTATAGCGCTCGGGCCAACTGGGTATACACTATCAAGCACAATATGTAACAAATGGGTCTGAATGAAACGAGTGTAAGCATGCTCCTCAAAAGGCTCCAAGAACATCTCATAAGGAAAGCCTACCAATGAAAGCTCCAAATCCCTACCACATACTATCTTAGCAGAAGTCATGGTAAATGGTGGAAGGTGAGGTACACACCGACTATCAGGACCAACCCACCAATGCCAAACACGCTCACCAAGGAACCGGCTCCTGCAGAAAGGACCATCAAGCAAAACTGGTCTCATTCGCAAAGCACCAACAAATCCAAGCGTGCAAATATTAATTTTGAATGGATTATGATGCAACTGTCAAATAAAGGTGAAGTTAAATAAGTAAAGATAAGAATACTATTAAGTTTTCTTTTCTTTGCAGGAACTTACATAATGAAAGCTCAAATTGTTCAAACGACTCCTACGTTAGGACAAATCCTTAGAGGTCCCTCTATGAGCATTCAGATATCAAGTTCCTCAAGGAATTTTAGGGACGTCATCATCCTCATGCTCCATTTGTGGTAGAGGAAAGATGCCATACTCATATGTCCAAATCTGTGCAAAGTGAAAAATGGAAAGTCAAACATGTTAATATAAAATAAAAAAAAAGTAGAGTGGTAAGAAGAATAAAGGGTTTACCTCTAGAACTCTTCACATACCACTAAGATGGCTATGACCCCTGCAAACCTTGTCCAAGCAACCATAAGGATGAGCAAGACTAGCACCACCCTAGTTATAGCTGCTAATCACATCCAAATCGCTCAAGACAGGAAAAAACCAAAAAATTACATTACTCTCAGTGTTGCAAAAGACATTTGAACCAAGAAGAAAGAGCATAAAGCAACGGGCGAGCTGGTAAACTTCAACAGTATTAGAGGGTGTCCAATCTTGACAGATATCATAAATCCTTGAGTACCTGAGCACTACTCCACCCTGATAATCATGTGAAGTAAAAGGATGACCTAATAGCTGTGTGATATATCACTTGCTCTCACCATCTAGACGAGGAGAATACAAGTAATAGTTAAAAGGTACTTGTACCCCAGCAAATAGCAAACCAGTGATCAAGTGGAAGTCGACTAGATCGATGGTGATCTCCCCAAAATTGAAATGAAAAGTGTGCGTGGTGTTTTGCCACCTCTCAATCAGTGCTCAAAGTCCAACCAAGTTACCAGTCTAGCAAGTTTCATATGGGAGAGTGGATAGAAAGTCATCAAATCTTATCATTATAATACGAGCTCGAACTGAAATTGGAAATTCTTCATTCCAAGAGTGTGCTAATCTAAGGTTCCATCACTTCTTATTAGTCCAACTTTATCTATCTACAAAGCCAAAACACCTAAAAGTAAAACCCTAGCAAATCACCACCTAAAGAGACCTAAAATTCATCATTCTTAGCTGAAAAATTCACCCAAACACACAAAAATCCAACCTAAATACATCCTAAACATCAAACCTAGCCTAAGCCATGATCCTAAGTGCATGGGAACTTGAAATTTCAAAGAAATTACAAGGAAAACTAACTGGATCTGAGTAATGTGATGGGAAAGATCATGGAGTAATGGTGGAGCCTCTCTTGGAAGCAATTTGATGGTTGGAACCTATAATCCTCCTCATTTCCTAGTCAAAGGATGCACTAATTTTTGTTCAAATGGTGCTGGAGTTCTCCGTTGTGCCATCTGAAGTTTTGAGGATTTTTATAGAGTTTTTAGATAAAGTCTTATCTATATATTGGATAAGATATGGATATGTGGATATAAATGGAAAGCTAAAGGCTGAAATTACAAAAATGCCACTAAAAGTGCAAAAAGCTCATGACAAAGCAAAATCTCACAGGTAAGTAACTTTTTCCTTTTTATTGCATGTTTGCATCATATTTATTCAAAATAAATCTCCCCAGTGGGGTTTCTTTCAAAATTACAGTCAAATTACATACTATTTTTAGTTGTCTTTTCAGTTTATCAAAAATTTCAAAAATTCAAATTTTTAATGTTTGAATTCAAAAATAAAATTCCCCAGTGGATTTTCTTTCAAAAAATTACAGTTATATCTCAAAATTATTGTCATTTTTTAAAATTATAGTATGTTTTCAGCAATCTTTTTCAATTTGTAAAAAATTTCAAAAATCCAAATCCCAGTGTTTGTTTTCAAGATTAAAATGTCAAATCATCAAATGCAGATTCTTATGAGTTTGTATTTGAGAGTGTAACTAATTTATTTTAATTATGGGAGTCTGCAGATTCAACCCTGTCTGAAGCCTAGTGTATACCAACGATAATTTCAATCCTGTTTGAAGCCCAGTGTTGGATAATGACAATTTCAATCCTGTCTGAAGCCGAGTGTAGGCTAACGATAATTTTAATCCTGTTTGAAGCCTAGTGTAGGCTAACGACAATTTCAATCTTGTCTGAAGCCCAATGTAGTCTAATGACAATTTTAACCCCGTTTGAGGCCCAGCGTAGGCTAACGACAATGTCATAAGAGTCTTAGGACTCATAAGTCTACGGACTTATTTTTATATGAAACAAATTTACTGTACTAACCTGTGTTTTCAAGTTTGAGTTCACAGGAAGCAGCAGAAAACGACAAGTAGAAACTCGGGTATAATCTCTGAACTCTAGAGTTTGTTTTATGCTTTGTTAGAATTTGTGTGTGACTACCATGACATACAAAACACATCTCTTTTGTTACATGTTTTGGTAAGAAGACACAAATTCATTCAAAGCAGGGGGCAAATTGTTAGGGTCGTTTTTCAAAACCCTGATTGCCGATGATGAAAAGGCTAAAATGTCTCATCAGACAATCAATTTAATGAAGAGAATTAAAATTCAAACCATTTTAAAATCCACTAAACTACTAAAACCTTACCCGATCACCAATCATACCATTTTAAGACCTAGCCACATCCCGATCAAACCTTAACCCCAACCATTTTGGTATTGAGAAAGAGGTTTGAGAAGAATAATCAGAGAGAAGCTCACCCAAGTCATGTCTTCTAAACCAATAAGTATAGTCCTATGTAAGGCCTGTTTACTGTCTATATTTTGTAGTTTTCAATCTGGTTTTAATTCTTGAAGCTTTAGTTTAACCTTTGGAAGCCCTGAGAGCAAAAGTCAAATTTTGGTCAATGAAACTTTTCGATGGTCAAATTGAGGTCCCAAAGTTGAATTTCTGTCTGAAAATGTCTTCTAAAATTCCAGTGTGTCAGTGGGCCCCATTTGGCAAAAATTTAAAATTTTGACCTCCGATGGTCAGAACGGGTCCTACAACTGTTTGCCTATCCTTGTCCTTATCCAAAAAGGACACTTGTCAAAAAAGGTGCTTTCTAAGTTTAGAAAATTCCAAATTTGGAATGTACTAGGACAAGTGTCACCATATGAAAGGGAGAGCATATACTATAACCTAATAACATTAAATATTCAAGGGAATTTACAATAAATGCCACCACCTAAAGTTGCCTATAAATATAAGCTTTGAGGAAAGATTTTAGGGGAGGACTTTTGGGGAGGAGAGAGCTTTTGGGAAGAGAGAGAATCACTTCCATTACTGAAAATCTCAGCGCAAAAATCAAGAAAGATCTCTCTCTAAAAAGCCTTAGAAATTAGGGAAAATTTGGGAAATTAAGGGGAAATTATGCCAAAATTCCTCTAGACCTAATTTCTCTCTATTTTCTTCTCAAATAAATCTCAATAATACCAAAATATAAAACCTAGCTCCTAAAAACCAATTCCACAGAAATCAGAATCAAATTCAAACCAAAATCCACCTTTAAACACCCTTTTCCCCTTTTGTTCAATCTCAATTCTCTACAATCAATTGGTGTTTCTTGGTGAGTTCTTGCCTAAATTTTAAGGCTAAAAACTTTCTAAAACATCATTCTCATTGATTCTCATATTATTTCTAGGGTCTGGGGCATTAAAATTAAGTTTTGAAGGCAAGGAGTGCAAAATAGTGTTGTTCAGACATGAACAACTGGTTTTGGCCTATGAACAACCAAACCGGCTATTCATAGCCCAAAACTGGTTGTTGGCTCTTTCAGACCAGCTATTGAAGCCTCCAAAACCAGCTAGTCAGGCTCCAAAAGTAGCTAGTCAAGCTCCAAAACCATCTATCCAGGCTCTAAGACCGATTGATCACTCCTCTGCACTCCAAATGACTCTAATGATGGTTTTTAGGGTTCCAGAGGGTATACTTCTTGAGCTTGATCCTAACCCTCCCCTAAGATCATAGGATGATGGAAATTGAGTATTTAAACCTATTTTTCTATTTTAAAATGATTTTACAATTATTTTCATTTTATTTCCCAAAACTCTTTTTTAAATACTTTTGAGTGTGATCCTTAACTTTGCTTTGATTTGATGATTGTGATTGTGTTTGTTGGTGTTTATGTGGCTTATAATTGAATATTTTGATGATTAAATTTGTGATTTGTGGTTTATTTTGTTATGTATCCTTGATTAAAGTCTTGTTTAGTGTGTCTCATGCATACTTGTTGCTTGATTGTGCTTAATCATGCTCTATTGGCCCTTAATTGTTGCTGCGATGTTGCTGAGATATAAATATGCATACTTTATGTCTTAATTTGTGGTTTTTACTATTTTTGGATCATTTTGGTTATTTTTTCCATCTTAGATTATTATTTGTGCATTTTGTGAACTTTATGTTAATTTGAGAGCATTAATGTCCATAACTCATACTCTTAATGATTATTGCTGTCAATTTGATACAAGTGCTTCATCTACGTGTTTTTATTTCAATTATTGTGTCTTATGAGTCTTTATTTTCATATTCCATACTTTGATTAAGTTTATCTTATGTTTATATTAGGTTTATGTGTTGTGAATAAGTTTTAAATACCATTTTGGTCTTGTTTAGTGTCTCTAACCTAATGTACGCTTTGTTTCTTGTTGTTTTTATGCCTATTTCACATTTTAATGTTTTGTCTCTTCTTTCCTATTCTCTACTCTTATATATACTATACTATTCTCTAATTCTCTCTTAATTTCTTTTGCATTATTGCATTTTCATACATTCATGTGCCTTTATGCATATCACTTGCTTGATACATATCACTATCATATGTGTGCTCATTTTTAGATCCTTTAGATGCATACTTGCATGCTACCCTGCTTGCATCACTTGCATACTTGCATGCTTCCCGGATTTGTATAACTTTGCATGCTTCCCGAATTTTCATCATGCATCATCCTTTGCATTTATTTAATGCTTGTGTGAGCATGGATTGCATTAGCATCATCCATTGCATTATATATACCTCTTGTTATCAATCTCAGGCTACTAACTTTACTAACTTCTACTAACTTATTTCTAACTTTTATTTTCATTTGTTATTTTGATTATCAATTTATATTATATATTGTTGTGATATATCAATTCTCATCATCATCTCAATCTCTACACTCAACCTCCATTTCTCTTCATTTTTATGTATTATTAATGCCTTTGTAACTTGTATATTTTATCACTTGTAATCTCTACTGCTTCCCCTTCTTTATTTATTTGCTTAATTTGTAATTATATTATTAAATGTGCTTATTAATATTTTTTATGCTTTATTTCTTTGCTTATTATGTCAAATTTCCCTTTTTTTATTGTGCTTTATTTAGTATCATATACCAAACAAAAACTAGAAAACAACTAAAAATAAACCAAAGTTGTTTTTGCTTTTTAATGGGTAATTAATCTTTTATGATTAATAAAATGGTATCTCTTGCACTTGTTACTATATTTCTTTTTCAATAAATAAATTCTCTTTCATTTTCTCATGTTTTTTATTTAAGTATGAGATTTCTCCTAATAACAAAAATTTTTCATTTTTCATGGTAAGTTTAATTTTTGCTTTCTTTGCAATAAAATTGACATATTTTTATGTTTTATTATGTTTTTGGTCGTGTTCCTTTGTTGATTACAAACATCATTCAAATGCAAAGATATGGATCACAATTTCCCTTTTTTACTTGTTGTTTAAATAAAATGATTTAATTATGTGAGCAATAATTCATAATGTGGGAATGTCCATCCAAGGTACAAAATTCACATTTTGAGGCCTAACTTGATGGAAACTCATGTTGTAAATTAATGAATCATGTAATTAATCAAATCATAGTTTTAAGTGCTTTTCCATAAATCCTTTTTATTTTAAGCTCATTTACAAATATGTTTCATTTATATTGGGTTTTTAAGTTATTTTCCTTTTTTATCAAATAAAATGTTTTTATTGCCTCGAAACTCGAAATATGGAGCAATCATGGAGAAGATATTCGCAAAATGTGTTAGCCATTCTCATCTCTCTTTTCTTTAATTCTTTCTAATTTATTGCTTTTCTTTCATTTGGCATGCATTTACATGATCATATTATAAATTTGTCATAATTGTCATGCTATGTGTTAATTATTTTCCATTTTACTATTTTATTTGCATTTTTATTGGTTTACATGTATGTTTATAATATGTTATTATGTATTATGCCATGCTTGTATGATATTACCATGACATGTAGATTTCCCTTATTTATATGCTTTCTTAATTTTCATGTTATGTTTGCATACCATGTTTATACCATGTGTGCCATGAATATTAATTTAGTGGCGACTCCTTTTTTTTCTTCTAATTGAGTGAAGGGTTATAAGTGCATTTATGTCATCCCTAAGCTCTTTCAGTACTCCCCTCACTACCCTCTATTTTCCCGTAACAAGGTCAAAAATCCAAAGAGTGTCGAGTCGATCCCGCTGGCGTCAACAATATCAACATTGATTTATAAAATATTTTGATTTTATGTATTTTAGGTGTTATATGGGTTCAAAATAAAAGTTTAAAGGTTAAATAGGATATAATAAAATTTAAAGGGTGATAGAGGTTAATTGAGTAATGTTCAAGGGTGAAACTATGCATTTGGCCAATGTTGAATTGGTCCACAGACACATGAGCAACTTATCAGAATGTCTAATTTATTTCTTTAAAGAAGAAACAATGCTCCATGTTCTGTGAGACTATGTTGCTGCCAAGACAATTTAGGATTGCTTAATTCCCGTATCAAACAGGGTTATTTTCTTTGCTATGAATCTGAAGGGGTTAAATAAAAGCAAACCTACTATGTAAAATAAAGTTAGTTAGTGAGCTCAACTAGGGCTATATTTTTAGGGCTACACTATAGAGGCTTTCACATTAGAGGAAGAATCTTGCTTTTTAGAATAATGCAGGGCTTATAAATTAATTAGCTGATATCAAGAACATAGTGGAGCAGATAAATTAAAGCTACAATGTAGCAAATGGTTGGTTGAAGACCAACTTAAGGCTCTTAGGTTAAACTAAATATAAATGGAGTGGTCAATGGGAACTCAAAAATCGTAGCAACATGTGGGTTAATTAAAGACAATTATAACTCAACAATCATCCAAAGCATCAAAACAATGTTTGCGCTAGGACTGGTTAGTGGAAATTTGTCATATTTACAAAGGCAAATTTTACAGTGGATTTCGTGGCTTTAAAAGTAGCCAAAGTCCCTTTAGGGTTCACAACTTCAACTCCCCCTTGTGAATCTTAATAGATGGATAGAGCATGATCTTAGGGATATGTGTTACAGTAGACTAAAAGCATCCACAGTGGTAAACCACATGCCACATCATCACTTCATTATCCCCTTATTCATTGCACTTTTTCTTAAAGCATCCGCACTGGTTTACACTCTATAGAGTGCAATCTACATGCCACGTCATCACTTTATTATCTCATCATTCATTACACTTTTTCTTATTATAGATTACACTCAAAAAAGTGTAATAGCTTGGCCCCACCAGGACCCACTATCAAATCACATATTTATTTAATAATTCCTTTACATATTTTGAAAATAAATAATTATATTTACATATAATTGATAGCAATTATATAATTGCTAATATTGTTGCAAAAAAATAAATTTTTTAATCTAAAATAATTTGAATATTTTTAATTAAAATATTTTAGTAATTTTAAATTTTTTTATTAATTTCAAAAATTGCATAATCAACCTTAATTAAAACAAACATTTGATTCAATCAACTTAACTCAATGGCATAATTTTCTCTCAATACAAATATAAATAATAAAATTAAACACACTAAATTTAATTGTTATTGCCCCCAAATATGTTCAACCAAGTCCGATCGAAGTTGATGATGGACTTTATAATCACGTAGTTCTGCATTCCTTGAAAGGTAATTTTGAAATTTCTTTACACAACCTGTACTCACAGGGATTGTAGGCTCTTCATCATCATCATTCTAGTTTGTTGTTTCATCTCCTTTGTCCTCAGCAATCACATTATGTAATATGATGCATGTGTACATTATATTTTTCAATTTGTTTCTGAGCCAAAAGCGAGTCGGGCCACGTATAATAGCCCAACGTGATTGTAGCACTCCAAATGCTCTCTCAAGATCTTTCCTTGTAGCCTCCTACATTTGCTTAAACATCATTCTCTTTGTACCTTTTGGACTTGTGAAACTTTTGACAAATGCTGCCCACTCAGGATATATACCATTTGCTAGATAATACCCTTTTTGATATAGTGTTTCATTTACTATAAATTGAACATCGAGAGCATATTTGTGTTGTATGTCGTTAAATAATGGGAATTGGTTGAGCACATTGATGTTATTGTTAGACCTTACAACGCTAAAAAATGCATACTATATCCATAAGTCTACTGATGCAACTGTTTCTAGCATTATTGTGGGAACTCCTTGATCATCTCAAGTAAATTGACCTTTCCATACAATTGGGCAATATGCCAATGCATGATCATACAGTCAATGCTACCTAGCATGCCGAGAAAGCCATGGTGTTCTTTATACAATCGAAGTATATGTTCAACGTCATTACTATTAGGCCTTCTCAAATATTGTGATCCATAAATCTCGATAATATATTTACAAAGCTAGGATAAGCACTCGATCATAATAGTTTTAGTAATTCTTATATACTCATCGTAATGGTCAGTTGGTGCTTCATATGCTAACAGTAGGATAGCTGCAGTGCATTTTTAAAGCGGAGAAAGTCCCTTTTTTTTCAGCTGCATCAACTCTCAAACAAAAATATTCAGAATGATTTTCAACATATTACATAATACAAAGGAATAACTTTTTTCTCATTTGAAACCTTTGATAAAATATATTTGAAGGATAAACTGATTCATCAGAGAAATAGTCATTGAAAAGTCGAACATGTCCGATTTCACACTCTCAATCAAAATACCTCCACTTCTGTTGATGGACATTTGAACTTTTGCCTATTATTTTCCATTATGATTGTTCCAACAACATCATAATTTGCTCATCACTATCATCCTTGATTTCATTGACTAAAATTTTTTTAATTTCTTCTATAAGTGAGGGATCAAGATATTGAGACATTTTGGAGTTTGATTATATGTTGATTTACAATGTGGAGGCTGACTATATATATATATATATATATATATATATATATATAGAGTGTTAGATTTTCCCAACAATTAGTTTTACAACGGCTAGTTTTACAACAGCTAGTTTTACAACAACTAGTTTTACAACAGCTAGTTTTACAATGGCTAATTTTATAACAACTTGTTTGACAACAACAAATTTTCCAATAACTAGTATTACAACGGCTACTTTTTCAACAGCTAGATTTTCTGCCTCATTTAAAATAAAACAACATAAAGTTAGAAGTACAAATAAAACTACATTAAGTTATAACTAAACATAGAATTAAAAATAAAACTACATGAAATTATAACTAATAAAAATACTTAATATTAAAATTAAACTAAGGGATATTATATTTAGCTTTAAGGATAGAACACATATGCTTATGAATTTGAAGTTACTGCTCAGTCAATCATGTTGTATCTTTGAGCAAGGTTTCATACTCACTTTGAAAAGTATAACTATCCAACTTATTTGATAAGCTTTCCATAGCTTGAATTTTTTTCTTCTTTATGTTCCGAATTTGCTCAAGTTCATCATTCTTGTTTTCTTCATTCACCTTTGACTTTCCCTTTCTCTTCCCTTCTTTGATTGTTTTTTACCAATAAGACGCACTTCGACTTCATTGTCATTGATGTCAAGACTTGTATCTATATTGGATGAAGGAGTATACACCCCACTTTCATTATTCCTTATTTTTTTTGGAAAAATGCTGCAATAGATTATTTTTTTCTACTTCGGATCATCTTTTAGCATCACCCACACATGCTCATGTATAAAATGCCCTAATATCCCATTGTGGATGCCCTAATAAGGTTGTAACTTTCCTTTGTTCTGTTCTTTAGACCGTTGGCCTCATTCCTTCACCCAAAAAACAACTACTCCTTCCATTCCTTTTTATCTGTCATTTTAGAGAATATGTGAAATTCCATTTTATTGTCACTTTTATGCAATCAATAAAATTTAAATTCTTTTTTATCAATTTTGCCTTTATCTTTATCAACTCATTTATTACTCCCTTATCCTTATCTTTTTTTACTTTATACAATTAACAAAGGGTACTTTAGTCTCTCAACTTATTTTTCTCCTAAATTCAAGACTAATTAATTGTTTCTTAATCCAAGTGAAACTCCTTAAAACGACAGATGAAAAGGAAGGAGGGAGTACTAATATATGTAAATTTTTTTTATTATATTTGTATTTTAAATAATTAAATAAAGTATATTAGTTTTATTTTCATTTTAAAATAATTAAATAAGATGTATATTTATTTGTAAGGCAAACATCACACAAGTTAAATCCTTTTTTTTAGTTCCCTTAGATTAGATTAGTAATATTTCTAACCCTTATTTGTTTTATTGCAATTTTCATTGTGCATAGACAAATTTTTAATTCTATTGGAAATTGTTAACTATGATTTGAATTATGCAGCCTATGATATTATTATTTCAAGTTTAATAAATACTTAGTGGCCGAGCAAAGGATATATTTATTCAAAAGGGATTTAAACTCTTATTTAAAAATTAAACTCTTACTCCATATGTTGTTGAAGTGAATCTTGACTAGGTAGGAAGGATGGTTATACACTTATACCCCAATCACTACAAAATACAATTGGTGATTAATAATGGTAATATTTGTCGCAGAAACCTATTAGCGGGTTATTTACCAATTTATGGTAAGAAATAAAAATATTTTCCATTTTATGGTACTTTTAATTTTTTTTTTCAATTGCGTTGTACGAAATCTTAGCCTCTTCTTTTTCTCTCAACTTTCACTTATTTTCTTTTCTAACCGCTCATCTTCCTTAAGCAAGGAAGGGCGATTTTTTACCATTTTTGGCCTGAAATCACCCCTCTACACATCTTTTTATCAATTTATCGTTTAAATAAGTGGTTATTCCACATAAATTTAGATTTTGTTTTATTTTTTGTGATTTCACTATCTTGTTCCGGCGTTTGGTATTCGTTGTCTAGTTACAACGTTTTGTTTTCAGTCTTGTTGCAAGCTTTTTCTTTGTAGGGGTGATTCTGACAAGCAAAATATATTCGATCAAACAGAGACAACGAATCAGATTATGGTCATCAGTATATTGCATAACTTGAGTCATAGGTATTCTAGTCATTATAGTATTATCAAAATTTGTAGGCTTTTTCAGCCAATTTGTTATACTATTAACCTGGATGTTGTTTCATCCTCTATGGTTTTTAGCAAATTCATATATGTGTTTCCATTGATGTATCGCTAGTTTAAATCAATAGAATTATTTTTCTTTTCAAAAAAAAATTTCCCTTTTCTATGGTGCATTTTGAAACAATTTTTCAATTTGTGGTACTTTTTGGTTGAGGTGGAGGAAAGAAAAAAATTTATTGTCCATACGGCCATTGGCAGTGGCTAAATTGTCATAGAGCCACTGCCATTGGCTATATGAATATAATTTTTTTTAATTGTCATAGGCGAAATGGAGAGAAAAATTTTCTCCAAAGCGATTTGACACTTAATGTGATGGTGTCCTCATATTTAAGGGTGTTCATCAGGCGGGTCGAGTCGGATCGTGGGGAGGGAATGGAAAACCAAGCGGGTTTGGATATGGAGTAACCATACACCAAACCAAACCATTTTATGTGATAATTCAATAGGTCGGGTGATGACCAGGTTTGAAAATGAATCGGGTATGCCGAACGATTTTGGGCTTTAGGCTTTAAATTATTAAGCCCACAGTAAAAACAAAAGACTATATATCTATATATATTTAGGACCAAAACCCACAAAAATATATAAACTGGTCCAAAAAAATATTTGTAGTAGAGCCTAATTTACATTTTCTATTACACTTATTGGGCTTAATAAATGAAATGTTGCAAAAAAAACACATATTATAAGCATGTACATTTGATTTTTTCAATTAAAAAATCAAATAAAACTATAATTATATAACAAAAAATGATTCATTAGTACTCCAATCTGATTTAGAACCCATCAGCAAAAAAATAAAAGAGGTTATGCAGATACAAAGCAAAAACATCTAACAAAATCCTGCAAAAAAAAAAGACATAAAAAATTAATTCGGCTGATGCTTAGTTTTAAAAAGAAATGCAGTGAATAAAATATTAAAAATAAATTGGCTAATACTTTTTTTTGTAATTCATATAAGAAACTTGGTCACAATTTTTTGCTACAATAAATGCCCCCTAAAAAATTATAGCACATGTTAACTTATTGTCGTAAAACCTGGTGGAAGCATTTATCATTGTATCAGCCAAGAATGCAAATATGCATATGCTAATGCAAGCAAAGCAAGCAGCATACATTCAAAATATTATCCAAAAGTAATAAACAAAACAAGCAGGCAAGGCAAGCAAGGAATGTTAGGAATGCATGCATCAGAATTCAGAAGTAGCTCAGAATTTCCAAGAATGCAACAACATTTTCTGGCTGCATTAACATGCCACCCAAGATAATATGCCCCTCATTCTTCGAGTCATAGTGAAGAAAGCATCATCAAAGCCTGAAATAAGAATTAAAATAAATCAGATAAATAAAAGAATATAATAAATAGAGATTAAATGAATTTACTGCCAATATGTGCATATAGGACTAAAGGGACTACCAATAGAGTTAGATTAGATGACATCTGATGTGGGTACTGTTGATGGACCAACACCCACAGGTGAGAGATCTACAAAAGCAAAAAAAAAAAAGACAATCAGCCCACTAATAAGCAAACAATTAACTTGTATAAAAAATAACAGATTAAATACTTGCTTTTTTAATAGGTTCAAGTTCATTGAGTTTGTCTTCAACTGAAATATCATCTTTACGAACTCTAAGTCAATCTTGAGATCAAATTAAAGCTTCCATAATCCTAGAAGTTAATGAACTCCTAAAGGCATCAAGCACTTTACCTCCACTACTGAAGGTATATTTTGAAGCAACAGTCGAGATAGGAACAGCTAAAACATCATTTGCCATTCTAGTTAATATAGGGAACCTTTCAGAATTTTATTTAATTCCCCCCTCTTCTTCTAACACTGCCTCATTCGAGTATATTTAAATATCAGACCTTTTGCTTCCACCCATTCCACAATCCATTTTATATTACTTAAATCTTGCTTTCTACACAGAAATAGGTTTCACAGAATTTATAGCAGCAGAAACAGAATATTGAGAAGCATAATCAGTTTGAGCATAATAAGCCACATAATCAACAAACAATTCAGATAGAGAGTTTTTCACAACTTAAGATAAGCTTTCACTAACAACAGGCCCATACAATTAAGACAGAGAAAATGTCATGTACTCTAATTTGTCTCAAGGATAAAAAACAGAAGAGATAAAGATAAGAATATTCATCTTATCAGGATCACCAAAATATTTTTAAAACTTATGGATCATATTCAAGCCCATTGTTCAAGATGTAGAATAAATCAGAAATTTCAGAAAATAAGGTATTGGGAGTCACACTTTGAGAAGCAGAAACTCTCAAAGTTATGTTATAAAAGATTCTTAGCAATTCCACCATTTTGTTCACAGACAGCCAGTCAAAGTAATCAGGCACAGAATCCTTCAAATCTTATCTGTATGATGACTCTTGTTCATCATACTTGTCAAAAGTTTTTTCATAAACACGTGCAGTTTTTAGCATCAACTAGGTGGAATTTCACCTTGTTGGAACATTAAGGGAAAGACATGATTTAAACTCAATGCCAACTAACTCTACAAATTCTTTAAATTTCTTAAGTCTTGTTGTTGAATTTCTAACATATCCAACACATTCTCTAACCTTTTTTATAGCCTCACTAACTTCTTTCAACCCATCTTGCACAATCAAGTTTAGTATGTGAGCAATGCACCTCATGTGCAAATATTTACTTCTAACTGCACTAACACCCCAACCTAAGACTTTCTTTTTTAAATACCCATGGTTGTATCATTAGATGAGGCATTATCTACTGCTACAATGAATATGTTTCTCAGCCCTTACTCAAGCAAACAATTGTCTAAAGCTTGTGCAATATACTCACCTTTGTGAGATAAAATAGATACAAATGAGATAATTTTTTTATGTAGCTTCCACTGGTCATCTATAAAGTGAGAAATTATGCTCATGTAATTTATTCGTTGAATAGATGTCCATGCATATGTGGTAATGCTCACCCTTTAAAAATGATTTCTAAAGAAATTTTTTAAAGACTGCCTCTCATGCATGTAAACATCAAAGCAGTCCCTAGTCAAAGTAGATTTAGATGGTAATTTGAACCTAGGACATGCATAACATGGGAATTTCTTAAACCCCTCCCTTTCAAAAAATTTAAAAGGCAACTCATCTATAATTATCATGTGTTCAAGACACTTTCTGATTGCCACTTGATCAAATTTCCAAGTTCCTAGAGATCCTAGGGTTTCTTTGCTATCAACTTCCACCATGTTCACAGGTTGAACTGTCAATAGTTTCTGTTTAGTGTTTTTATCATGAGGGTTTTTCAAACAAGTCAGAACATTATTCCTAATAGATGATGTGCCATGTTTCTTAGAGTGAGCATTAATTACCTTAGCACAGTATATGCACGTCTCTTTATGCACAACTCATGTTGCATTCTTAATTTCCTCAAAGTGTTCCCAGACAGGTGATATGTATTCAAGATTTTTTCTTTTCTTGGATTTTTGAGTTGCTTCTGGTGGCTACTCAGAATTTTTAGAAGCTTCCATAATCTGTGCCACTTTGTCCATTTGAGTAGCACCAGCATCTTGTGCAATATAGTTGTTGGTAGTGATACCACCACCAACAACATTTTCCATCTACGTCAAACCCAGCACATAAGTATTAGAAATCGAGCAAAAGAAAAAACACAAATCATGAAACAATCACAGATTCACAACCTTTATAAGAAAAAACACAAATTACAAATCAATCACATATTCACAAAAGAAAAAACACAAATTATCATGCAAGCACAGATAACTTTATAAGAAAACATATTAAATAAACACATCAATTCATATAGCTTCTAAACATATTAAATTTTTAAGATTGACATGTTTTAAAAACACATTATCAATCACAGTTTCACTTTTTAAAAAAATAAACACATTATCAATCATAGATTCACAAAAGATAGTGTGTAAAAAGTTTAAAAAATATATTTTTTTCAGATTATAAAATAAATTTTAAATTTTTTTTTTCAATATCTTAAAATAAAAATAAGTAAAAAATCAATTTTTAACTTTAACATATGTTCATAGAAGGTACACAGGTTTAAAAACAATATATATTTTACAGATCTTAAAATAAAATTAACAAAAAATACATTTTTTTTCTACATTTTAAAATAAAATAAGTAAAAAATAAAATTTTTCCAGATCTTAAAATATATTTAAAAAAATTAATTTTATTACCTCTTTTACAATTTCTCAAGCGTTAATTTGTAGCAGGTATTTTATATCACTGAGATCTCAATAGATAGCTTCCACCATTCATAAATCAACGAAATTCTTTAAAGCTTCCACCATTCTATGATTTTAAAAAAATGATTGACGTTATAAAACGATCTCAAAGATATATGATTCAAAATAACAAAAAAAAATGAGGAAACAAAACAGTTAGATCACTCAACTTACACAAATCAAAGCAAAGATAACGAGAGAGAACACATATCAATTGTCTATTGATCTCAAATCATTAGAGAAATGACAATAAAGACCATGAGATTGATGATTTATTGATCTTAAGCACAGATCTTTAGAAATGAAGAAGAAAAGAACATATAACACATATAGACGATAAAGTAGCAGGAGTTGTGTAGTTAGATGTGAGGTTAAATATGAAACGAAGTGAGAGATGAGATGGAGATATATAAGAGGTTGAAGATAGGAACTAGAGGTGGTTAGGGTAAGATATTTTGAAAGAAAATAGAGAGACATTAGGGTTAGGAGAAACAGAGAGGCAGCTGTGAAATGGGGTATCAGTAGAATGATGAGTATTTATATGTAGGGTTAAAAAACCCCTAATTTAGAACGAAGTCATTTTGAATATCGAAAGTTCAGGCAGTTCAGTTATTTGAACCATCGCCCTGAACCCGCACAATATGTCCCTCCTCGAACCGAACTACCTTCTTTTGTGTTTTAGAGATCGAGTCGCTTTTTCAATCCGGGTTGGTCTTATTCGGCAATCTCGATCAGTCGGTTTTTTGAACACCCCTACTCATATTAACAAATGATTACGATAACTTTTCTAATATTATAATTATATAAATAATTATTTGGTTATGATTATGTTATTTTTTAATAGTTAGTTAGTTACTAGTTATTGTGTAATAATTGTTAATAATAATAATAATAATAATATTATTATTATTATTAGATTTTTGATGTTATTTCATTTAAATGTTTTATAAATAAATTATTAAATTACTAAAAAAATCTATATATTAGGTAGATAGTTAAAAAAATTATTTATTTAGTTACTGAAAAAATTTATCTATTTTGTTTGTGAAAAAAATTAGTTAGTTAATATTAATTTTTTTGAGACTTTGTATTCTTCTTACTATTATCTATTATATTTTTCATTTTATGAATGTAGAAGGTGATCTTGAGGAGGTGACTTGTAACATAAAAAGATATGTTGTTTAAAAATAATATGATTTAATATGTTGAATATTGGTAAAAATAGTTATATTTTATTTTAAAAAATAAAGTGATTTAATATGTTGAATATTGATAAAAATTGTTATATTTTATTAGATATATTTGTTAGTAATATATTTATGGATATTTAATAGTAAATATTTTTATGTATATGTGTTAGTAAATATATAAGTTGTATTTAATTAGTGAAGAACAAATTATTTAGTTAGTAAGAAAAAATTATTTCTCGATTTAGTGAAATAAATTTATTAATTTAGTTAAAAAAAATTATTTCTAATACATGTGTTGTTTTTTACTTGTTTTTAAATCATAATAATAATAATTATTATATAAATTACAAAATAATTTTTTTTACTAACAAAATAAATAAATTAGAACTGATATTTTTATATATATGTGTTGGTAAATATATAACTAATTTTTTTCACTAACAAAATAAATAAAAAATTTTCAGTAACTAAATAAATAATTTTTTTAACTATCTACCTAATATATGCATTTTTCAGTAATTTAATAATTTATTTATAAAATATTTAAATAAAATAACCTCAAAAAATTATTAATAATAATAATATTATTATTATTAACAATCATTGCACAATAATTATTATTAAAAAATAACATAATAATAACCAAATATATAATCATTGCACAATAATGACTATTAAAAAATAACATAATAATAACCAAATAATTACTTATATAATTATAATATAAGAAAAATTAACATAACCATTTGTTAATACGAGGATACATCATTTCCGAAACCTTGGCTTATTGGCCATACTATTGGGGGTGCTACAATAGATCTCAAGTTCAAGATCCACTTTCCCCATCCCCTACTTTAGTCAAAACAAATATAAAAACACATCACATTAGGTGTCAAATCGCTTTGAAAAAAAATTTATCTCCATTCTATCTATGACAATTAAAAAAATTATATTTATACAACCATTGACTGTCAATGATTATATGGACAATAAATTTCTCTTTTTCCTCAACCTCTGCTAAAAGTATTACAAATTAAAAATTTATTTCAAAATTCACCACAAAAAAGAGAAAAAATTTTAAAATATCATAAAATAGAAATTATTTTTATTTTTTACCAAAATAACCCTCAATTAGCGGTGGATTTAGCAACCAACATTAAACATGAGCCCTTAAAAGGTAAAGTATTTTAAATTGTTGCTACTGTCTATATTTTTTATTTATTAATCTATATATATTAAATTCTGAGCTCCAAAGTTTTTAAGCCAAAAATTTAACAAGTTTTCATCTGCATATTTGAGTATTCACTCTAAAAACTAATGTGTCAAACTATTAAAAATTCTAATTTAAAAAAATATTTACCACAATTATTTAGCATTATTTTTTAACTAAAACATTCTTATATATATTTTAATACTATTCAAATTCTAAAATGTATTTACTTATTACGTATTTTTCTACCTTAAATCACTCAAAATATTTTTTTTCCAAACCATTAAAAAATTACAATTTTTACTTAGTTTTATTTTTTTAACTAAAATACTATTATATATACTTCAATAGTAATCTAATAATTCTAAAAACAAATCTTATTATAACTAAAAAAATATGGCAACAAAAATTAAAGAAAATATTTTATTCTAATTATTTATTTAATAATTTTATTTTATAGTCTGCGCATTACACGGATTCACGATTAATTTCTATTAAAATTCAAATTTACATAATAGACACAGTTCTTTTTTCTTAAAAAAAAAAGATGATTTCATAAATTAATAACTATTATATTTAAATTTTATATTTAAAATTAAAGAAAATTACCCTTTAAACTCCCTCATTGACATAATTTTAATTCAATTTACACTCAAATATTTATCCTTATGCAACTTAAAGTGAAGCATATTTAGACAAAAAAAAAAATCACTAAAGTTTATGATTTGATTCCTTAGGAAGTCATAATAATTGAAATGAAAATAACTCTTGAACACAATTCAAATGAAAAATATTTTGGATAATACAAGCTTTCAAGCATCAAATGTCAATGAACAATCCTTATCGTCTTCCTTGTGGAATTTCCATACAGAGGCCATTATTCCAGTAGAGGTTGAAGATTTAGTCCTCCTAACCTGTTGAACCAACATTATCACTAGCTTTAATGATTAGTACAGTATCATTAATAATGCTTAAATTTCCAGTTGACATTCCAATATACATCCAATAGCCTTTTTTCTTTTAATTTCAAGTTCAAAATAGAAAACTAATATTACAAATTGCATATTCATTTTATTATTTATTTATCAACATCAACAACTTTAAAAACAAGTATATTAGTCCAATAATAAAGTAAAATCACTTTAAATAAATTGAAAACTGTTAAAATTTTCATTGCCAAATTCCTTAAATTAAAAATACAAATTAAGCGCTTTAAAGATCAATTATTTTGTGATAGAAATTAAAATATCCCCTTAAAAAATAATATGAAGTTTTGGTAAAAAATATTCAGGACTGAAAATGTTCTAATTTTTATATAAAAAAAAAAGAAGGATTAATGTTAGTATTTTAGAGAAATGGAAGGACAAAAGTATTCAGATAGCTTGTTAATTTTTACCAAATAGAAACTCACAAATTTCTCTTACTTTTTGTTTTGGCTTGCTCTTTTGTATCTTCAGAGTCTTCAACTGGTCAGGTCTATCTTCCAGATACTCCTTCAGTTGCTCATCATTCATGTTATCTATCATCTCAGTCTGTTCAATATCCAATAATAATAATAATCATAATAGAGAAATTTTTGAAATGGTAAAAACAGATGTACAACCAAATTTAAAAAAGTTAAATAAATTAAGTTTGAAATATACCAAATTTTTACTTTATGTCATTATTGAAGTTATATAAGAACCTGTGACTTTATTCGATGTTTTTTTTTAATATTATACATGAAAAATTAGGAAAAGGGAGAAAAAACTAGAACTTTGATCATCCATAATGTCAGAAACTTGATCATTTGGCCAAGTTCTCACAAACCTCTAGTCGGAGTTGATTAATTAAAAAAAAAACCATTTGAAAAGAAATAAATAATGACACGTACCCATTTTTTAAGATCATGTATTTCCTTTTCCAAGGCCTCTTCTTCCTTAGCTGCAAGATCCTTTTTCTCTTGCCAAGAAATAGGAGTAGCTTCTATTGCTATTTGCTTTTTCTTTTTTCCTTCTCTCAAAGTAGACATGGTTCTTGTCTGTGTGTAATAATTTTGCATTCAATCACTCCATTAATACTTAAATTTGGATATGAAAATGTATTGATTGAGTACCTGTTTTTTTTTTTTTAAAAAAAAAGGAAAAGATGTGAAATGTAACGGTTGCCTAAATTGCATTGTGTAAGTAGCATAGCATGACAAACCCTAGCTTCTCACATATATATTGCCAATACACAATCTTATTCAAAGAATAATTCATAACATGTGAAAAAAGTACCATGAATCGTTACTTTTCCATGCTAATTTTTAATATATCCACTTTTACAGTTATATAAAAATAAGAATATTGTAATGTGCATAAATATGGTAATACACAAAAATTTAATTTTAAGTTGTATTTTTGAAAAATATTGTTGCTTATATTTAGAATATGGCAGATTCTTACCTACACTGGGTGTATATACACCCAATGGTAGGATTTAAGTGTCACGAATCCAATTATTAAATGCAATACATTCATAATAGATAAAATTTTCTCATATTTTAATGTTTTAACATATTAATTTGCTTTATGCATTATAATTTTAATTCTCCTAAACAATGAATGGTCTAAATTGTTAGAAAACACTCATTTCACATTTTTTTAATAGAGTGAATGAGTTAGCTTTCAATTCAAGATATTCAATCTAGGTACAATTAAAATGTAGAAAAATTAAAAGAAATTTATATTTATAATTTATCTCACTGTTGAAAGCATTTTACATATTCAGCCTAACATGTAAAAGGTTTGTATTAAAATAGCCAAAAAGCTGAAACTGTACTTAAATGGACGTTTTCTCAAACTTCAGTGGGCAAAATGAGCTTTTGTCCGTACGGATAAATTGATAATGGATTCACAAATAAAGCCATTTGGTACCTGACCCGTGCCCATCCTGGTCCTGGCGAATTCACTCCAGCTGGGAACCGAATCGGACTGGGCTTGCAACCATAAGTTTCATGATGCAGGTTCTTACCCCTTTCGCAGTATAAAGCAGACCATGAGACCATACTTGAACGCAGCTATAAAGCTCCAACCTTTTCAACTTCTCTTCTCTCAAATTCTCCGCTCCAGGACCGCCGCCGCCACCGCCGCTCCTTCCGTCACGTTTCGGAACTTCCGGTTCCGGAAGGTTACCGAAACTCCAGGACGCCACAGCCATTGTCTTCTGCAACGACGCCATTTTGCTAGCAGAGCAATGGGGACATCAACTCCTCCAGTAGAATCAGTAGCTAGTGAAGTTAAGGAAAAAATTGAGCTGACGGAAATTGAGAAGAAGATATTTGATCGGCTTCTCAGTACTCTCCGTCACTTTAATCTCCAAACGCAGCTCCGTGTTGCCGGCGGTTGGGTTCGCGACAAGGTCTCGTAAACACGCACATTTCGTTGTATGAAAAAAAAAACGGTTTTTGAAGTTTTCGTTTTTTGAAATTCTAGTCGACAAAAATTTTGCAAGAAAGACGGCTATCACGTGTTTGATTAAAGTCCATAACCAGAAAAAAGCAAAAGATTAGGGATGGCAAATGATTGTGTAATCCTTGTTTAGACTTTTACTATTAATTGGATTCTTGCACTTTAGACTTTCCAAGCAATTTATGATGGCTTGTTTTTTACTTTCTTTTTTGTTTTCCTTATTTGCAGCTTCTGGGCAAGGATTGTTATGACATTGATATTGCAATTGACGATATGTTAGGAAGTGAATTTGTTGATAAAGTGAGGGAATACTTGTTATCTACTGGAGAAGAAGTTGGGGGACTTTGTGTTATTCCCCGGTATGGAAATTATCTTTAGTTTTTACTTAGGGACTTCCTTTAACAATTTAACTGTATTTGGGAATATATTATTTACCAATTATGATTATTCCATGCGCATTTTTTCATTTCCATGCACTTCGTGTGTAGGCTACTTGAGGGGTTAATTGTGTCAAAGTCTTACTAATGTATTGTTAGCTTTCGAAGCTTTACAGTGTTACATAACCGTTATGTATTATGGCTATCCTTGCAGCAATCCTGACCAGTCCAAACATTTAGAAACTGCACGGATGCGCCTATTTGACTTGTGGATTGATTTTGTGAACTTAAGGTGTGAAGACTATGCTGAAGACAGTCGCATTCCTACAATGGTATATATAGTGGCCTTGGCATTTATTTTTCTTAAATAATTTGTGAAGTCCCACCCCATGTGCCTGGAGAACGTTCTGTTTGTTAAGTTTTAAGAACTCTATACTTTAGTGGCTGCATAGTTTTGCTTTGAGGCATACCAGGAATGTGATATAATAAAAATAGTAATTCATAAAATGTTTATCATGATCATTTTCTTTATATTATTGAAAAATGTATCTGTTGTAATTTGGAAAAGGACTAAATTGCTCCAAAGAATAATAAACGTTGGCATATACAGGTGTCCTCTAGTTTCAGACTCAAGTAATTGACTCAACTAATTCAGGCTCAAGTAATTGGAAGGTGCAGCTTATGAGAAACAAATTCCTGAATTGAGGGAAAATATATAGGTGTCCTCTAGTTTCAAAATTTTAAGATGGCTACCTTATGCTGACAATTGACATACATATGCTCAAACAACTTGCCATGTTGTGCAGCAGAGGGAATTATCTATGAGATTTTTGTTACACATTTCAGGTTGCTGCCCCTAACCAGAGGGCGGTCTATATTGCTTCTAAACTGCAAAGGATGGCAGTCTAAGAGGGAAGAAGAAAATATACTGGGAAAAGTGATTTTTCTAGAATAGAAGTTTGAATATGGTTATCACTTATCATCATTTTGTAAGATAACAAAAAAATTTCCTGAATTGAATGTGGATAGCACTTGCTCAAAGCCATTAATTTTGCTTTCTCTGAGTTATCCTTCAAACCACAGGACAAGTGTACATTTCAGAATTTTATCATTGTGAAGTTCCAATTAGCCTTTTGTTCAAGTTAATTTCCTTTATTAGCATTTTTTTGAACATTTATGTTATCTATAATATGCATATTTGTTTGCTTAATATGCTTTGAGCTGATCGATATCTTAGTGGACTCCTTTTTTACTGCAGAAATTTGGCACAGCAGAAGAGGATGCATTCAGACGAGATTTAACCATCAACAGGTATCTCTGATTGGAAATTATTTAATTGATACTCTTTGCACATTCTATTCATGATAACTATTATTTTGTTATTGGACTAATCTATGGTATTAATTGTTAACATGATTGTCAATTCTTTTTTTGACAGCTTGTTCTACAATATTAATGCCAGTTCAGTTGAAGACCTTACTGGAAGAGGTTAGCATTGGCCTTTTTTTTCCTCATGAAAGTTGTCACTTTCTTTGCATAGAGGTTTATCACTTGTATTGCCTTCTCTTCCTTTTGTCACAGGAATTGAAGATCTAAAATCTGGAAAAATAGTGACTCCTTTACCTCCAAAGGCTACTTTTTTGGATGATCCCCTTCGAGTTCTTCGAGCTATTCGATTTGGTACCTTTATTGCATTAGGGAATTTTTTTTTTTTTATGATAGTTGGACATCAATTAGATTTGAGAAATATATGAATTTTTCAAGTTCAGTGTGATTCATAATAGCTAGTCTTTTCATAACTATTTTGCATTTATTTTATCGCTATTATGTGTTCTTTTTTTCTTTTTTGTATTATGTAGTATGCCCTTGTTCTCCTGAAACATTTTGGTTTCAAGGAATTCATTCATTAGGTTACAAAATTCAAGTATACATTTACATAGCTTAATCTTTATCCTTTCATAGCAAAAAATGGCCTCTGTTGTGAGCTTTGTCAAATCAAATCAGACTTAAAATACAATTAGCAAGAAAATAGTAGCCACATTGGCTCTTGCATATGCTCTCGACATGTAAACTTTAGAGGCCCAACTTGTTCTTACAAAATTTATGAAGTAAAAACAAATTGAATAATATATTATTTGTGATTGCTCTTGAAGTACCCTAGGTTTGAGGACATGACAGCTGAAAACTTTGAGTAACTGACATAGTGCTGATCACTGGCTTGATCTTTGGAAGTAACCAAGGTCTTTAGTGTGAATGTTCAACTCCCATTGTTTGGTTTCATTTAATATTTATTCATATTGAATGAATCTGGCAGAACGTCTTCTGTTTCTGCACTTCTATATTTTTATCTTCTTATTGTTTTTAAGTTGTATGTTTTGTCCATATATGCTCATTTGTAGTTGATTTAGGTGCAAGGTTTGGATTCATTCTGGATGAACAACTCAAGGAAGCTGCTGCTTGTGATGATGTGAAAAATGCCCTTGCAGCAAAAATTAGCAAAGAACGCATTGGAACTGAAGTGTGTTAACCCTCTCAATTAGCACAATCACAAATGCTAAGAAAATTTATTTGATTTTGCTTTTTTCTGATAAAAAATAATTAATATCTGATTTCTGTCAAGACAAGTTAACTAGCCTGCAAGGTTTGTTTCTAATGTCCGTGCTGCCCTAGGATAATAGTTTTTTGTTATTTACCTTCTTGCTGCTCCTTTTTGCAGATTGATCTTATGATTTCTGGAAATCATCCTGTTAAAGCTATGACATACATTTCTGATTTGACATTATCCTGGGTTGTCTTTGGTCTTCCTCCTAAGGTTGAGCCGGCAGTGTCAGAAGGATGCCACAGGTATGATATTATCTACAGTATCATTCATCATTGAGTCTAGTCATCTAGTCTCTGTTTTTGTTTAAAATGAATATGCTGCCGAGTTTGGAAAGTGGGTGTTCAAACATCAAAATGGTTCAAAACTTTAAATTCCCAGTTTGTGACCTATATTTAGCAAGAGTTTGATTACAAATAAGATTTTTGTCATCATGCTTATTATATCTTCTACTGTTATTGTTATTGGTGGTCAAACCCAAATTCTTCAGATTTAACTCTATTTCTTCTGGAAAATAATGGTGTAGGGAATGAAGAAATAGGCTTACTGAGCAAAGGCCGCCAGTTCTTATATTTCATCAAAGCCAACTGTTCAATGTAATTTGAACGGTTTGGATGAATGCCCTCATGTTTTTGGTTTTTGTTTAAAAGCTATAAGTATGATAGCAGGCAAAACCCACATCTTCTTATGAGATAACATAATAATTATACTTATCCTGCTTACAGCTAGTGTGTGTGTGTGTGTTTTTTCTACTTATATTGTTCCTTTATCTATTGTAGGCTCTGTATTTCTTACATAGATGCAACATGGAACCTTATCCAATTAATTGGTTCTTCATCCTTCACTGTGAGTGACGGCAATGAATTTTTCCCCCCTTTCTTTAGTTTTACCTTCTTCTGTTGGCATTATCTAATTTATTAGTAATTTACAGTTCAATTTTTTTTTTTTTTATGGTTTAGATATTTATCTTTTGATTTGAATTTTAGGACGAACAAAGAAGACTCTCTTTGTATGCTGCTTTATTTCTTCTGTTCAGAAACATTACATACAATGAGAAGGGTAGAAAGGTATAGTCCTTGTTTCCTTTTATTATTTTCTGTCTGTTTTTCTACCATTTTATTTTTGTCTTTGGGTTTTATATTTTTTACCTAGTTCTGGACTGGTTGGTATGTCATTCTTAAGCTTTATGCCTCATTAAAATTTGAAATTTGACACAATAACAATGGTTATTTGTGCAAGACTGCAGGTTCCATCAATGATAATTTTTTTATGAGATGGAGTCTTGTTACATTATGATGGTGCTGAAATAACTTTATAGGAAGAATTTTAATTTGATGAGCCAAGAAAATGAAATAGATAAAAGGCAAGAATTTTTTCAAAGCTTGTGTGATGTGATATAGATGTGTTTTTTGAATGCTGAATTCATTCCATTAAAAGATTAAGCCTGAGTTGTTGGTAATATTGGTGAGCAAAATATTCAGTTGGTTAGGATTGTTTGGTTGATTAAAATTCAAAATCACATCATCCAAATAACATAAGAAAAAATAATAAATCAATTTGATTTGTTGTTTCAATTCTGGATTTTTTTTACGAAGAATTTGTTTTTGGCTAAAATAATAGATGAATTCTTGGAATTAGGCCAAATTTTGGTTAAAAATCTTTCTACATAAATAAAAATATCCATGAAACATAATAAAGAGATCATATAAAATGTATTTTGGTTATTTCGGTTTTTTAAATATGAAAACCAAACCATGTTATCTAAATGCATAATTTTGGTGAAATTGTTGGTTTATACCAGACAATGTTCACCCTGTACGTGACATGACACCAATTACAGGGAAACAAATTGAGAAACTACATTTATTGTCATAGGACTAGGGTATGAAGGCCCAAAGAGTTAACCCAAAACTGCTTATTGCAACTAAAGGTGCCTGGATCGCAGAAGTTTCATATAAAATTCTTCTCATTTTATATCAACCAGTCCACCATTATCTGCCAAGAGTATTTTGATTTTTCAAGGAAGACAAAGTGTCTTCATCAATTTGTTTCACGAGGGCAACAGCAAACACTTAAGCCTTTGTTCTTTATCAAGCTGTTTGTTGTCCCTTTGGTATGGTTTTCCTGACCCCTCTGGAATTGTTTTTTCAGGGGGTTGGGAGGGTAATGGGACTTCACGTTGACATTCAGCAAATATATTTATGTTTTCAAAAAGAAAATCGCTCCAAGCCATAAATTTGCTTCTGGTGTTCATTGTATGTCAATTGTGTTGATTGCAAATGGGCTTTTGTCCTTGTAGGTTATTGCACATGCATGCTTTAGGCTTACTTTCAAAAATTTAATTTTTCTGCTGCTGCTTAAGTTTAACATGTGTTCTCATGTTGCAGACTCCTGTTGTCAACTTCATCTTCAAAGACTCTCTTAAGCAAAAAGCAAGTGATGCTGAAACAGTGAGTTTTAATTTACTCTATTAAGTTTTTAACTTCCATGTCTTCATCATATATTTGGTTAAAATTGTCATTTTAAAATTTTATACGATTTTATGGAGACCTGGTGAATCTTTTTTTTCTTGGTAGGTTATGAAGATACACAAGTCAATAGAGAAATTCTTGAATATGATTCCTCTGCTTACTTCTGATGATGACACTCAGTTAGCTGATGTTGACTGGGCACTAGAAATTACTGATGTGCCATTCTCATCAAAACTCCGAATATCAGCAGGTACCAAGTTCCTTACTGTCCTCAAAATTTTATTGATTTCTTAGGTGTCTTTATAACATGTCTCTCTAAGCCTGATCATTGTACTTTATACCTTTTGACTTATGTGTTCTGCTTGCTCAATATTAGAGTAGTAATTAATTTGTACTCACAATGCAGAGGAACTATGACACTTAGATGCAGAGAAATGGTTGTCCCACATTGATTTAGTTATTATTGGGGTTTTGGGAACTATAAGATTGGCAGCAATTAACCTTATGAGAAGATAGTCATACAAAAGGAGCTTGGTTAAAATTTTTTTAGGTCTGACAAACTGTTGATTAATAAACTTTAATACCCCTGGACATGAATTGTTTTTATGAGACATTATCCTTGTTACAATGGGCCATGTATTTGACAGGTATCTGTGTTAGGTATGAGTCCAAAGCTGCCAAGCCTCCATCTATCTCCTGTCTTCCTTAAGATTGTAGGTATTTACAACATCAATATCAATTGAATAACTAGTTCATGTTTTTAGTTATCAGCATCCAAAACAATCTGTCTGGCATTTCTGTGAAAATAAGTTTGTTTCTGTAGCTGATAGACCGAGAATTTTCTCAGTTATTTCCATTTGGAATTTATTTGAATTTGTGCCCAGTCAATACCTATTTTTAGAGCATATGATGTATTTTGTTGCTAACTGCTTATTCTTATTTTACCAAGGATTTTTGCTGCGAGAAATTAAAGATTTTTGGCGAGTTGCTTTATTGGTATCTACAGTTATATACCCTACCAACATTGACTCTACTCAAGAATTTTTAGACAAGCAATTTCAACTTGACAAGAGAAGAGAACTATTTAAGACAGTCGAGGAGGCCATTATTAAACTAGGTATTATTGTCAGATTCCTCTCTCCTATAACTTTTTATATTTTCTGAGAACTGTAGGATCTGTCCCTCTCGAGAGTAAGGTGAATACCAAATATATTTAAATTGCCATCTACAGCAATTCTCTGCATATGCTCTAATAGACATAAGGATGCCACCTCTGTTCTTCAGTATTTTGGTGCTTTTTCTCATGCATTATCACCACCTTCTCTCTCTCTCTCTCCCCCCTCCTCTTCTATTGAATGACCTTGAGCTTCCCATGCATGACCTTTTTCCTAATAATAAATATGTTTTTGTCAAAATACAGGTCTTGAAAGGATCTGGGATGTAAAGCCATTGGTTAATGGGAAAGATATTATGGGTGTTTTGCAGCTTAAATCTGGAGGACCACTAGTTAGGGAATGGGTAAAGAGCATTCTTTACTGCGCTCTCATTTTGCTAATATAATTTCTAGATTCTGATTAGAATTCCTCTTTACAGCAACAAAAATTGCTCGCATGGCAGCTTGCCCATCCCACAGGAACTGCCGAGGAATGCCTCGACTGGATGAAGGAAACACATTTGAAGCGTGCGAGAATGGAGTAATCATTATCCTGAAAAAGTATTGATCTCTATTTATCAGAAGATCTTTCCTGAGCTGCCATGGCAGTTGCATTTCAACTTGGCATGTTTGTCCAGGACCCATGGAGAAGCCCTGGAATTTCACTCAAACAGCCAGAGTTATACAGAAGTCAACCGCAAAGAGATTTCAGCTGATGTTCCCATTAACAATTTTGTATAGAGCTTTTATATGTATGCCATTGAACTTGCTATAGGCAAGTATTTATATGGTCTACACGCTAGCCATGTAGTTGCACATTTGAACTGTAGTTGCTATAGATCATAGAAAGGAAATTCAGGGGAAAACATTACTCCATTTTTCGTACTCTTTAACATGAACTTCATATTACCCTATTGAGGTCACCCAAAGTTCAAGTTAGAAGTAAGATATCGAACTACATGGTAATTAGGATTTTAATTTTTTATGATTGAAGTGTTCATAGTCAGGATGAGTGTGCTGTCAATGGAATTGAATTGGCTTTTGTTACCAATATTGAAACCGAACTAAAACAGCTCAAGAAAATGAAAATAATGTACATATTTTGCAGCAAATATTCAATTATGAATAATTAATTCAATGATTAGAAAAATTCTTCCTCCCAAAAACTATAGATTTATTTTAAATTCCGCACAGATTTAAAAAAACATAATTAATATGGTTGAAACATAATATTTTCCTCATATATTTTATAGTTAATAATAATTTTTTTTTAAAAAAAATAAAGAGTTCTCTCGAGCTAACACAGGAAATAAAAGTTCAGGATTGAATCCCATACATTGAAATCAGATATAGAAAGGACAATTTTAGCTAACACATGAGCTGTCTCATTCGCGGACCTTCTAACAAACCGAATATAAATCTGAGTAAATTATTTAATGATAGAGCAACAATCTTCAATAAATAGGCCAAAAGAGGTTGTATCATATGGAGTTCGAAGACATTAAACCACTTGCAACGCATCCGATTCTAGAACAATACGATCCAACTGCTGAGACATTAACCGAGAGCTTCGCGTATATAGAGAGAGCTTCCTGTGGGGAGAAATTTCCATACGATGCCTTTGAGAAAGCTTTGGTAAAACTTCCCGACGACGACCTGCATCTTGACCCGATCAAATTCCTTCGCTCACAAATTGTAGCGTCAATACTAACCTTTATCCAACCATCTGGAGGTTTTGTCCATACCATATCCCCTCCATGTGAAACAGATTGTGATACATTGGAGAGAGGTTGATACATTGCTGCACATCTCCATTGAAACAAAAGCTGCCCTGATGAGTTCAGAAGGTAAGTAGCAGACCTTTTTTTTATTTCTCCAGACCACATTATTTCTACTGTTCCATAGGTTCCAACAAATCACTGCAAAGAGAGCTGACTCTTCTGCTGTCAGTCGATCTAGGATCCACTGAACCCATTCGAACACTGAAACATGATTGTAGCAGAACATCGGTAATGCTGATCTAACCTAAACC
>CATIWM010120481.1:0-10826 GCA_949671775.1 Mallotus repandus | reverse complement strand
ATATATCATTCTTAAATGTTAATGTGTTTAAGGTGATTTATATATTTTTCAAATATTAATTTTATGATGTTGAGAATTATTGCACTTATGAAGTTGAAATTTTGTGTAGTGCAAAGTTGAGTGTAGAAAAATATAAGTTGGTGTGTTTATATTTTTTGACTAGTGGGAGATAATTTATATTTTCTTATCCACTTTACAAAATACTAAATGGAGGTGTTTAATTTCTCATTATTAACGGTTTAGAGAAATTTTATCTACTTTTAGTATTTGAGTTTTGTTGATATTAAACTTAATGTTTGAGTATCTTTTACAATGTTTACACTTAGTATACTCAACTTACATATATTATGAGAAAAAATTTGTTGATAAATATTTATGAGAATTATTAAATTGAGTTAAATGAGTGTGCACATTAAATCATTTAAAGCATACATATGTGGGATTTGAGAAATTATTTTTCTTTTGTGTGGGAGTATCAAATAGATACATACTTATAGATAATTATATATGGATTACATGTGCCACTTGTTATTAGTTGTGCAGTCATATAGGAGAGTCTATTCTAAAATTTATATGTCGTATTTTACTTTTGAGCATATTTAGTGTTATTTTTGGTTGAAAGATCAACAAATATTTTCAAGCATATGGTATTTAAATGTCTCATTGTGAAGATTATTTTGGAGAATTTAATTGGTGATGAGTTATGAGATTAAATTGCATAATAGCATTAATTGTTGATTCACCAATCAAATTATATAAATACATGATGTTTGTTGGAGATATGGACATTTTTTGAATCTTTAATTCACTTGATTAGTGGGAGTTTGTTGTTTGTGGTTAAATACTTGCGTTAAGTATCTCCATATGCATTGATCAGTGGGAGTTTATTGTTTGTAAGTTTTCATATGCGTTGATTATTATCATATATGTGAGTGTGTGATGCATATTCATATGTGAAAATGATATGATTTGATGATCATAATCTTATTTTGATATTATGCATATATTGAGTGATTGCATGCAATAAATTATAATTGAAGTCTTAAGACATTTGCGTTTTCGTCTTAAGCATGACCAATGATCATTATAAATATTTATTTTATGTTTTTGGAAACAAATGATGGCGTTTAGCCAGAAAGACTTAAGACATTTGTGTTTTGATCTTAAGTATGGTCTATAAGTGTTTCCATTTGCGTTTTTCAAAACAATTAGTTGTTCAAAGCTTGTGAAATTCTCTTACTCTTGTAAGCATGTGAGCACTAAAGAGAAATTATTGTAAGGACTCACAGTGAAAATAATATAGTGATCACATTTTGGTTGCTATTTTCTTACTACACTTCCATACCATAATCCATGTCGGTTAAGTCATTTATATTTGTGACTATGGATTGGCTTTGTGTTAATAAAGGGCATGATTACCGCCATAATCCATATAGATGATTTAATGTGGACCGAATTATTATAAGGTGCATTTTTGTTAAACTATATGTTTTTCAAAATTTGTGGTAACATTTGTGTTTGTTGTTCAATCTGGAGTCGTTTTATAAAAGTTTTTCAAAATTATTAAAAACTCACAATTTATGTTGCCCAAATGGAAGAATGTTAGAAATTTTATTAAATTTTGTGCTGTCATTAATTGTGAGATGTTTTGATTTGTGAAAACTGACTGAACAAATATAGTTTAAGAGAATGTGTGGGGAAACCCAATTTGTGTTTAAAGTGATAATTTGTGTTATGAGCTTATATGTACCTTATTGGGCTGATATGGTAAGACGGTAAGTGTAGGCTTAATCCTACTAAGGTTATTAATGGGGTAAACCTAGAGGATTTTCTATATAAATAGGCTAAGGTCCCCTCTTCATTCTGATAATCTAATATTCTGACTTGCCCCATTGATAGCCGCCTTTGCGTGAGATTGGAGAGGAAGATCTATTCTTTTATTTTCTTAATATTAATTATTTTTATTTTATTGTTTATGGTGTAGTGATGATTTAAAGAAGATATCTCTGCATCAAACATGAAACAGGTACGTGATTATTTATGCTAAATATTAATAATTATATTGTTGTGTGTTTTAAATTTATGTACTAGATCCTATAATTTGCTTACAGCTCAATGGTGTTATTTATAAAATAAATTTTAATTTATGAAAAATAAATTGGTCACTATAATTAATTATTTTGTGAAGACCAAACGAATAAATTTTATTAACGAAAAATTCTGTATAAACCTACATACTGGCTTTTCTTTATAAAAAAAAAAACCAATGACATAAAAATTCTTCAAGAAGATGTAATGATTGTAAGTTGTAACCAATTAAAATTCTTCCATATGCATGTCCTGATAGCTGGAAAATTCATAAGTATATTGAGGGAGTGTTTAATTTGTAAACCAAACTCAGTTTTGCCATTTGAAATCTCTTTCATAGAAAAGGTGAATTTCTGACAAATTATATATAAAATTTAACATTATTCTTTTTTTAAACAAAAAAAATTACCCTATTTGCTTATATACAACTACTTCTTTGAAATCCTCTGGCAAGGAAAGTTTTTAAACAAAAAAACTAAACAATAATATAATTTTTATTAATAGAAAGATCACATAATTTAAATAATAAATAGACAAGGAATCCTCTGGCAAACCAAAAAGAATTTTGGTCACATTCATCATATCTTTTTGTGGAAAAACTGTCTTTAGGTCTCACTAATAGAGTACAGCATCCCTAATAAAGCAGTCGCTGACAAAAATGTTTAGGAAAGACCCTAAGTTCTTGTAACATAAATTCGATAATTTTCACCATTAATAAAAGGATACTAAAAAAAATGCAAACAAAGATTTTGCATTTCATTATTTTATTGGTGCATTTACATAAACTTGGCATATATATTCATATATAAATCAACACATTAAGCCCAAAAGAAAAATTGTAGGTTGACAAACAATCAAGAAAAATGAGTATCCTACTGAACTCACCAAGCTTTACCCATTATTTAGCAAGAAAAATTATGAAAAAAGAAAAAAGAAAACAATGACACAAATCACCTGAAAACCAAATTTTTCTAATATACATCATCACAATGAGGACTCATCATCAAGTTCATTTTCGGAAGCTGGTTCATCTTCTTCTTCCAAGCAATCAGTAGCAAGAGCTGCATGGCCTTGACCAAAGGCCTTGATATGATCTTTCAGGGACCTTTTGTGCTTAAAATCAGACCCACAAACACAATACCATATTTTGCCACAGTTCTTTTCATGGGTTCTCCAGTCACCTTTAACAGCAAATGGTTTGCCACATTTTCTGCACATAAAAGGTTTGATTCCATGCTTTCTCTTATAGTGGGTCTGGAGAGTTCTAAAATCTTTGAGTGCTCTTGCTCTTGGGTGATCAATGTTGTGTTTGCATCCCGGTGCACAGCAATAGCATGGAAGTCTTAGCATTGCTGTTGGTTGGGTTCCTCTTAATGAGTCAGGTCCTTTTCTATACTGAGATCCATGTCCCCACATATGCATCTGTCATACAAGACAAAAAGCATAGTATGTCAGAATATGAAAAAAAAAAGTAATGTAGTGCAAATTTTTATAAATGATATATTTAATGGCTTCCTAATCTAAAGAAAATAAACAGCAAAAATTATAAATGCAAATGTATTGGCAATATTAATTCTGTGACTCCATAGCATTGGAAAAGTAGGTCATCATTTTTAACTAATGTGTTCATTTCTTACATTACCCTGATAAATTAGAACCATATATATATGAGGAACAACCTTCATGGAAAGTGTGAGTGTGCAAGAGCACAGAAAGAGATAAAAGAGACATAAAAGAGAAGGACAACTGATAAAAGGGCTCCCATGTGTTCTTCAATAGAGGAACTTTAACCAGCAAATTCTAAGATTGGTTTACATCCAGATTAATTTCAAGTTAAGTTGCTTAATAATAAGAATGCAAAAAAGTGACTGTTTCAAAGAGAGGGATCTATGGCCACCCTAACCATATCTGATTAATGATTATGAAATTCCACACTGCCCCAACCGCCGGTGGCAATTAAACCCCGGTGGGTTTTTGATTAGTAGTTAGTGAAACATGAGTGTGTGTCTATCTATGTTAATATACTGTCTCTTAAAAAGTACTTGAGTGAGTAGATGAAAAGCCCAGTTTTTAGGTTAAAACAGTCTGAATCCAGGGTCTGCTTTTTACATAAAAGAACTGTAGATTTCACTGCACAAACAGTTGTCTACAGACTTAAGTGAAGATTAAAAAATTAGACTTGGCTTTTAAGGTCATCTGATGAAAAACTCTGAAGCACTGCATTTCTTGCTGGCAGTTTTGATTTCCTTTAGTGAACTATAGCTGGCCAACTAAGCCTAGAATTAGTATCTTCAGAGGTAGAAGAAACACAATGGACATTTTATAAACGGTTAAACAAAATACAGAATAGTCTCACCTGGGAAAGATGAGTATATAATTAATACAAGTCTCAACACAAGAAACATAAAATATGCTAAGTGCCAAGAGAAGAGTGACCTTCCTTTTTGAGTATTTGGCTAGCACTACAAGTTAATTATATGCTTGAATTGGAAGAAGCTACCCAAGATCCAGGTGAAATGACACCCAAAAATAAAAATAAATAAAATACATGCAATGAACACAAAGGAAACAAAAAACAAGAAATTGAAGGCAACATGTTTCATGCAATGGGAGATTTGGGGCATACCTGTAAGTTGTTGTATCTGTTGAAGGTCTTGAGACAAACAGGGCATGAAAACTGAGTAGGACCAATGAGAATCTGAGAAGGGGTAGGAATCCAATACTGGCCCTTGTTTGGTTTCTGAATAGGCAAAGGGTACCCTGAAGCTGCACTCCCATCTTCCTTATCTATCAATGAATAGGAAACCCTAGACCCCAGATCAGAACTAGGGCTAGGAAGGCCTATATTTAGAGCTACAGTAAAAGTTCTACCATCATTATAATTGTCTCCTTTTATTTTCTTTTCCTCTTCCATGGAACTACTAGATGATTCATGGTGCTCTTCTTGTTGTGTTGGAGGACTTAAGTACTCAATTAGAGGAGGAGCTTCATTCTGAGAAGAAAGAGAAAGATACGGTTGAGATTGCGAGGAAGAATTATCGCTGATATTAGAGTTGATACATTGTCTGGGAGTTGAGTAAGAAGTAGTAAAAGCAGTGCACTGAGGATGAAGAGCCATAAAGTTAAACCACCCACTGAAGAGATTAGAGCAAGGGTCTGCCATGGTACAAGAGAAAGAAGCCTAATCAAAGCCTGTTGATTTGGTACTTTGGCTAGAAGATGATGGTATATATAAACAGGTGGAGAGAGCTAGATAAGAAGAGAAAAAGGAGTAAATTGAATGAGTGAGGTTCAGGTAATTTTTAAAGACAAAAATAAAAGTAACGGTAGTGAAGTGAAATGATAGCTTGCAGAAAGTCAAGAAATTACCCCCTGAAAAAGAAAATGAGGAGATAGATATGGCAAAGGAAAAAAACAATCCAAAAAGACACAAAGTCAGAGATTAGACTTGCAGATTGTATATCCACTCTACAAAAGAGAGAGGGAAGGAAACATTCTGTTATATTTAACTGTTATCTATATCTTGCTTGAAGCAAACAAATAACCCATCCAGCATTTGCTTTGGTGGGAGTGTTTTATTTATGTTATAATACATAGAACAGCAGAAAAATTTAAGCTGAATGCATAGTTTTTCCCCACAATTTTACACCATTATTTTCCGACACTTCTTAATTTTTATTATTTCCTATTTAATTTTAAAATTTTTATTTTAAACATTTTTCATCTTTCAATTTATATATTTTTATTTTATTTAACTTGTGTAATATCAAAATGAATAGAAATTTAATTTCAAATGATTTTAAACACTTTAAATGCTAAAGTTATCTTTCAAACAATATAAATAGAATTAAAAATTAATATAAAAAAGGTTACAAAATTTTATTTTTAATTATATTCTCTTTCATTAAATATTATTTTAGTTTATATCAGTTGCTCTTGTATTCACATCAACATTGTTTAAAAATATACTTCGATTTTATGTATTATAGGAATTAAATAGGTTCAAAATAATAATTTATGGGGTTGAATAAAACATAATAAAAATTAATGAGTGCTGGAGATTAATTGAGTAAAATTCAGGGTGAAACTATGCATTTGGCCGAAAATTTTACTACTACTGTAAGCCTTCCAATGGATTCGTTCTTTCTGTCAATGTCTCTTTCTTTATGGCTTTGCCTCAGTCAACAAACTCATCAAAGCAATTTTCGTGTTGGGTATTGAAATTTCACAATCTAGTCAATAAATCTCTACCAAATAACATTTGCGGCCTTGTCTTTCCCCTTCTCTAATACATTAGTGCACATGCACTGCTATTATAATCCTTTCTGGACATTACTTTTAATTTGTAGTCATAATTTCATGGGACATTTATATTGAAACCAAAAATTATCATTAAAATCTATTAATATACTTTCCTAAGTAGTTGATCATTTAAGTACTTGCTTCTGTTTGCTTCATGTTTGTTTCATATAAAAAAATACAGATAGATAAAGACTTTGGGGCAAGATATGTACTGACAACGTTAGAAGGAACAAAGCAATTTTAAATATTCATGAAAAAAGTTGTTGAGTCACATCATTATAGACTTAGTAGCTTTAGCTAATAAATGAAACGAAACCAAAACATATGCAGGAGACTTGTGTTAAGTACTTGTAAAGTAGAAATTTTTTTAACTTTTTGTTTGATCACAATCACAAGCTATTTAAAAAAACCCTAAAAACACTTCACCAAGAAATAGTATCTAGCAATTCTTTTTCAGGTGTTTCATTGAACTTTCTAAAAACATTTCAATAAGTGCCACGTTTGGACATTTTAATTTGTCATTTTTTTTCTCCTGAAGTTCACTTTTGCACTTAGCTAGTAAGTGACACAACATATGTGTATCCAGTCGTCCAAAGTACTCACAGAACTTTCCAGCATTAACACAAATGGGACACATGGAATCCAAATTAACAGAAAAAATTGAAGTCAAGTGCAGAAATCTTTGTAAATAAAAGGGTTTTTTTTTTCGTGGGCATACACACTTTCGACACGTGGAGTAGGAAAATTGGCTTGAAAATGAAAGGCATATACAGAGATGGCGCTAGAAAGAAGTTTTGTTAATTAAAGACAGCAAGAGGAAAGTGATGGCAAAAAGCTATGGATGTAGTTGCTCAATTCTTTGGTGTTCTGGATATAATTAAATCAATAATGTTAGTAAAGAGTATATGTATGATAACACAAGTAAATGTGCTATTGGAAACTACTTTTTATGTACCTTATAGTAGCACCTAGATCTTTCCAAGAAAAGGGAAAGAGAGAAATAAATGATTTCTATTGCTAAAATGGAGAAAATGATCATTGTGAGAAATGTCAAATACAATTATTGGTGCAAGCTTGCCAATTTTAAGTCACATGTATATTACAATGTGTATTAATCATGCCAAGAAAATTGTATCTGTATTTCATTGTTCTAAATCAGATAAAAATTAATTTTATAAATTAACGTTGATAAAATTTAAATATCACATTTCATATATTAGCATGTGAATTTCATTCTTTAATTAAGAGTGTTTTAGATTGAAAATACTCAATTAAGGTGAATTTATATAACTTTAGTTAACAATGACAGTAAGAATATAATCTTCTTCACTTGTCATTGTTTAACCAACAGCAACAAATTAAATTGGAAACAAAAAAATTGATAGTTAAGAAAAAAAAAAGCTAAACTATTTCATAGTCAAGTTTATACAAGATGCACTCTAATAGAGAACCATGAAGTAGTAGTTTGTTTGCAGCTATGTTTGACCATCAGAGACCTGTAAAAATTACGATGCAACACATTTCAAACTTACAAATTAAAAATTCCTTGTTAATAGTAAAGGAATTGTGAAAAATAATAAATTTGCATTTCCCAAATCATTCATGTTCTCAATGCTATTAGAGAATTCCTTTCTAGATTTCATAGCAATACCAAGTGTATGTACCAGAGACAACACTTTGGGTGAAGCAATTATTGTATTTCATATGCGACAAATATGCAAAATCCTTTTTTGCATATGGCAGTCCCAAAAGTAAATACCTTTTCTATATTATTTTTTTTTATATATATTTTGCTTATTTTAGAAATACTTAGCTCATGGTAAATGAGATAAAACTAAATGATATTTTTTGGATATTTTTTCATTTTAAACTACTACTATTAAAACACTTCTTAATTACATTTTATTTCCATTTGAAGTAATTATATTTTATGTTTTATTTATATATGTACTGTAGTTTTTTATTTTAAACAAATCTAAATGTAGTTATTAATTTTGATATTTACTCATTTTATAAAAAATACAGATTTATATTTTTTTTTGTTTTTACATTTCATATGTTTGTTTTAATATATCAAAATAAAGGCATGCCAATATAAGAAAGCACAAGAAAAACAAACACTAGTGAATATTGCTTAGAATATTAAAGAATATTGAAAAAAATTTAGAATGAGAAAATTTATAATAAATATAAATATAAAATATATGATTATATGTGTTAAGATAAAATAAATTTTAATATTACAAAATATTATTTAATTTAATTTACTATTTTTATATTATTTATAAAATTTGCTAAATGTTTTTAAAGGTAAAAATATATATAAAATAGTGATTAACACTCCTATTTTCTCCCGTTTAAAAGTTAAGAAAATGTTTCACTTTATGTTACATTTAATTTATATTTTTTTTTTGTTTTTGAGAAATAACAATTATAAAGTATGAATTTGTAAATAAATTATAGTCAGGTGTATTTAGCATATCACTAAAAAATTATTAATTGACCAGTTTTATCATATGCAAACTAACACATCAGTTCAATTGTAATTCATGATAGAATTAGTTCGATTTAACTAAAAATTTAAATAAATATTATTGCTGAGATAATTTATAAAAATTATAAAAGAAAAATAAAATTTTATATTATAATGTAAATTTAAGTGCGTAAATATTATTTTTTCAAAATTATTAAAATAATTTTAAAAAAAATTATTTAATTAATAGCTTAAAATTAATTTGTTAAATAAATAAAATTATATCACTTATTTATTATAAGAAATTAAGTTATGAAATTATTAAAAGCTTGTAGTTATTCAAAAATAAAAAGCTCTTTTGTTTGACCATGGTCTAAGGCTATAGTTTTATGTTTCCTAGAGTGCACGAATGTATGTATGGAAATTGGGAATGAGGCTCTCTTGAATCTCAATGTCCAAGGCTGTTTTGACATTGATGAAACACCTACGCCCCGAAATTGGAACTCCAATAAATACCAAAATCAAGCTTTCTTTACTCTCTTAAAAAAAAAAAAAAAAAAGAGAAATTAAGGAAAATTACATGGGATAAAATAAATTTAATAGTTCCCTAACATATAAAGTAAGTGAATAGGGGACTAAATAAAATATGATCTCCTATTTTTTTCTCATCGGGGGACGATTTTTTTTTAGAACAAATAATTTTGAGTTTGGGGACAACCCTTATTGCTTACTAGTTACTAATTAAATTGCTAAATGACTTATATTTAGGGCTGTGCAGAACCCGTCCAGATCTGAATTTTCGACCCGAATCTGAAAAAAAAAAACACAGTTTGGCAAAAGTGGAAGATCAATTCGGTTCGGTTCGGTTCATAAATAGATAATATATCGGATTTTGATTTTCGATTCGGTGTGGGTGGGACGGAACCCGAACCCGCCTGAATTTCCTTATTACTATATATATATATATAATTTATTAAGAGGGAAACGACTTCCAAAACCCTAATTTACCCTACCTATAAATTCCTCTCTTTCACACTCCTCTCTCATTTCTCACTCCGCCGCCCCAGACCTAACCCTCAATATCTAGAATTCTCTCTGCTCCCTCCCCTCGTTCTCTCCGCCTCCCTCCTGTTCCCTGGTTCTCTAATCTTCAGTAACCGTAATCTTTCAGTCTTCTCTAATCCTATTTCTTCTCACCTTGATGCTTATGCTTTGATCTCTGTCTCATCTTGATTTCTTGTGCTATGTCCTTCCTTATACTTTGTTTTTTCTGGAACGGTGGAAGTGTGGATCCTTGAATATACTTCAGTAACTTCACTGAAAATCGAGAAGTCATTTTTTATTTTAGTTACTAGTTTGCAGTTGAGTGTTGGTGTATATATAGTTCTTTGATTCTTTCTTTCCCGTTAAAAATTTGAAGGGTTAGCAAAAAGGTAAATGCTAATCTTAGATCTATGAAATCTATCAATTTTCATACAAATTTTCTTTATGAAAAGTAAAAAGGCGTTAACTTTTGTATTTTTTTGTGTTTGCATGTTTGGATCTGCAGTTAAAATCGCATTCCCTTAAGGTGGAAGTAATTATTTTGAGCCGATCTATTTATCTGTGCTCTGCTGACCCTTCAATCTACAGGGGAAAAGAGATCAAAGGTATATTTGGTAATATTTGTTAAATTTTGGCTTATTGGTTGATAAAAAACATTTTGGTTATTAGTTAGTGATCAAATTCAATTGATATGGGTTTTGTGCAATATTGGCTTTCTGGGTAATTTTTTTTTGTTTTTGTGTATTTAATTATTTACAAAAGATGTTTTATAAAAATATTGTTAATATATTATATATAAAATATAAGCAAATTAATAATTTAATTTAAAGGTTATTTTATAAATTAGATTTTAAAAAATTATTTATAATAATTATATTTTTTTGAACAAAATTTTTGTATTAGAATAATTTATAATAAT
>CATIWM010120464.1:0-12650 GCA_949671775.1 Mallotus repandus | reverse complement strand
AATAAAAATGTCAAATTTACCATAAATACAATAAAAAATAAAAATGCAACAAAAATAAGAAAATGCAGAAATATTAATAAAAATACATCAGCAAAAATAATAAATTAAAATGATGCAAGAACAATAATAAAAATGTTAACTTTACACCAAAATACCCATTTTTATATAAATGGAGAAATAATACAAAAAATGATGAAAAAATGCAAAAATGAATGCAAATACTCTTGGAATCATCTGAACTTCCCACTACTCCATCATATCTTGTATCCAAACTTCAAGATCATCACAAAAATCACAACTTTACCAATATAATAAATACTCACCATAAAATAAATAAAAATACAAGAAAATGATAAAAATGATAAAAATGAAATGAATGAGATGATAAAAATGTAATTTTTAATTGAAAATAATTGGGAGATCCTTAGAGGGACAGAGTTATTACCCTTGATGCATGCTTTGGCTAAGAAGGAGCTCGGTTTGGATTTAATGGTCTAAATCCTAAGAAAAAAATAAAAAAATAATTTTGGTTAAGTGTTTGGTGTAAATAGGTCTCCAAATGCTTTAGGGGTGAGAGTAAAAGTGAGAAATTCTCTAAAATAGTAGCCTTTTCTCTCTCTATATGTATGCCTCAAAAAATGTACCAAAATCCCCTTCCAGAAGATGAAATTTCATACTTTTAGTAATCAAACCTAAGGACTAATGAGCTGGGTTCAAGACCCACGCTCTTGGGTCCAGAACCCACGTGCTTGGGTTGTTGAACCCACGCAGGGGTAAAAGGGTCATTTTGACCTGCAGGCTTGGTTTAAAGACTCGCACTCATGGGTCATCAACCCAAGCTCATGGGTTGAGTCGTCCCCATGAGCTTTTTCCTTACTGCTTAGTCATTTTTTGCCGAACTTGGCTTTTTTTGGGATTTTTGGTTTCTTTTTTGTATCTTTTGGGTTTCTTTTTTGTTTCTTTCAGGTTTCTTCTCAATTTAAGCACGCTCAAGAAAACATCCAAAGGAGTTTTACCCCTATCTGATTGACATGAATCTTTCATCATTAGATTTTTAGGGGACCATTAAAATTTAGGTATTAATAGTTGCCCCCTACTTTACATGCGTTTGATCAAGCTAACGCTTGTCAATGCATAGGAAGAAAGTTTTGAAAACCAAATGAGATGTAAAACTTTTTATGAGGGTTTTGGGCTTGCATTTGGATATTGCCAACACACGGAGAGCAAAATGCTAGAAATTTTTTTATGAGGGTGTTGCGCGTGTGTTTGGCTGCTACCAACTCATAAGGAGCAAAATGCTGGAAAACTTTTTATGAGGGTGTTGCGCATGCATTTGGCTATTGCCAGTGCACTTGGAGTAAAATGTTGGAAAACCTTTTAGGAGGGCGCTACGTAACCTTTTCCAAGCTATGAACAAAGGGTGCCGTGTAACCTTTACCAAGCTACAAAGAGGGGGTAGCGTGACCTTTTCCAAGCCATAAGTGGTGGTACACTATATAGCCCTAACAGGCCTTAAGTGTCAGGTTTTACAGAAACCGAAGTACATGTAAATCTTTTTTATGAGGGGGCACACTGTATAGCCCTGACATGCCTCAAGTTTGAGGTTTCAAAGAAACCAAAGTGCACGTAAAATCTTTTATGGGTGCTATGTAACCTTTGCCCAAGTTACCAGCGTGACATACCATATGACCTTGCCCGAGCCTTAGGTGCAAGTGTTGTGTGATTTTTCAAAGTCATAATGTGTGTAAAACCAAAATGTTGTGATGCAATTTTGATTTTTAAAATTGTGATGTACGAGAGTCTTGTTCATACTTTCAGTGGTTTACCTATACTGGTGAGTTGCACATACTAGAAACTTTGAGTCAACTTGGTGGCATCTGTCCTACCTTTGATGTAGTTCTCACCGTTTCTCCAAGGTTTGACCAACATCCCTTTACTAAGGAAATTTCTGATTACTGAGTGGAGAGAAAGCATTCCCCATGATAAGAAGGAAATTCTCCAAATGAGGTTGCCGAGAATCGCAATGTATAAAGAAACCCTTGATTTCATGTCATTCCCTTTGGAGGCAAATGCTTGATCATACTTCGCTTGCAAAATGTTTTCTCTTCTTAAGCATTCCCCACCTTTTGAAATTCAACACGAATGTCGTCAAATAGTTCTTTGAATACTCTTACTCCTTTGGGGAGCATTGGAGTATATCGAATATCATGATTTATTTATTTTTATTTATTTCTTTTTTTCACTTTCTTCTTTTTTTCTTTTCTTTTTTTTTTTGCTTTTGAATCTCTTCCAAGGTCTAACATAATAATCATAAGTTACCCGAGCAACTCGATTCTTAGGAACTCTTCCTTTGGTGGACTTTCTGTCCTTCATAAGGTTGTCAAGCATTAGGTTTATTTGAAGTGAGAGTCCCAGCTTGGAGCTACTGATCAAAGTTAGGAAGCTTTTGAAAACTTTGTCAAAGTGAGATAGTTACTATTGAGATTGACTGGTCCATTCCTCCAACACGAATGCGCCCTCTCCAGTGTGAGCACACCTTTAAGAGCACTAGAAAATGATGTTTGGAATGCAAATGTATGTATGAATGCATGAATGCATGCATGTATGAATTTATGTAAAAGAAAATGGAGAAAAGGATATAAAGGACTTCCCTAAACTCTTAGCGTTTTTCAGGGCATTTTGAACTTTTGCCACGGATTGCAAGCTTTCGAGTGTGTTTTGGGTCGATGTTTGGACCTTCAATACATCTTCAGGATCTTCTAAAAGCTTCAGCATGTGAAAATACACATCTATAATCTCAATATTCCCTTGAAGGACCTAGATCCGGGAGTTGATCAGGCGGGTCAGGTAGCAGGTGGTCCTGCGCGTCAGAAGCTAATGTATGTTCATTGCATAAGGCATGGAGTGACAAGGGGGAAGGAAATTCCTCTCATCTCAAACTTGATAGAGCACATCTGGGTGCTTCACTGACAGTGGGTTAATACCTTAAACTCCGATTTTTTTCACTTTCTTCCTTTAATGCTATATCTACCCTACATGATAGGATATAGGAAATTAGTGCTATGAACTTATATCATTATTTAGATTATTTAAGAAACAATGTTCATGGTACTTTCCTTATTAGGATTAACTCCTTTGCATGTTCAATGACACTTAGAGATGTACTTTGCTAGGATTTTACTTCTCTTATGCTGCACGCTAGGATTTGTTTGCCATATCATTTCTCTGCCTTAGTTGCATGATACTAATTACTTGTAGATAACAAGTGAACGATAGTTAGTGCTATTTTAAGTAGAAAATTTTTTGAGTCTGAATCTGTATTTTGCTGGCTTCCCATTTATAGCCCTATGACCCACTTGGTTCTACTTGGTAGCTTCACCAGAGCTAAGAAGCTCTATTGAAAACTGCCTGTGGAGGTATGAGATAGGGTGTGTGGTCTCTGCTTTGATGGAATTTTAGATGGTCTGTTGGAGGGACTAGAGTCGCTGAAGAGTTGACAGGTAGCTATGACTGCCTTAGTTGAGAGGTCGTCAGACTGCACTCACACCTTCCACTTTCAGTTCGGAAATATGACAATCATGGCCCTTGACTTTGTTGCTATTGTGGGGTTTGCTTTTGTTGGTCAGCGGATCCCTTATGACATCCTAGAGGACCCTATAGGGCTTTGTCATGATTTATTGGGTTTCCCCCTTAAGTTAAGAGTTGGTCAGGGTGGTCTGATTTCATATGATTGGCTCTAGTAGACTTGTCATGATCTGCTGGAGTTGGATCTGATGGCATCACGAGATGTGCCCAGAAATTCATCTTCTATTTAATGAGCACCATGGTATTCCCCAACGTGAATAACACTAGTGGCTCCTGGTTGCTTCCTCTACTGTAGGACCTTGTCACCTTACGGGATTATGACTGGGTTCTGCGCCTATGACTATCTTCTTCATGGCTTGGATGATGTATGCAGAGATAGCTTGTTGATTTATAGTGTACCGCTGGTGGTTGATGTGAGTTATTTCAGTTACTTTGCCATTCTTTTTCCTTCCTTTATGAGTACACTATTCTTGACACATCCTCTTTTGCAGATTTGGGCCTTCAAGTTCTACATGTTGGCTCCTCCCACTATACTTGGGATGCATGAGGGGTTCCCTCATTTCCCCATCTAGATTACTCAGCCTTAGAAGGGCTCTGTTCGGTATTTAGAGGTGACCCGTGCTACTCTCATGGAGTTGACTTTTAACCAAGTCACTCATCTTTTCTTTTATTCTCATTATAAAGTTATGAGATTTGTTTCTAACAACTATTTTTTTATTGTAGATACATCTTTGATGGTGGGAGGATTGCTATCCTATGGCCTTCTCAGCAGCAATGGCTGAGGCTATTGAGATCATTGGCAAACAAATTCTATTCATAACCCTTATTGATCATGCCTAGTACCTTAGTGAGTGCATCATAGATTGGTATAGAGGACCTACTACTCATTGTGCTCCTCATCCTCGGTGCCTTAATATGTTCTAAAGGAAGGACATGGTAAGCCCCACTCTATAGGAAGCATTGGTTAGGACTGGTCACCAGTTGTACTTGGAGCCATAGGTTGTCTCCTATTTCAGAAAAGGAAATAACATATACCTTAGGGGTAGAAGAAGCGGAAATACCTACAGCTGGAGTAGGCGAAGCAAGTACAAAACCTTTCGCGACACCATCAATTAGGCGAGGAAGGAGACACCCTCTGCCTTGTACTAACTATCCTTATTTTGATCATTTTTACTTGTGTTTGATAGTTTTGCTTGAAGTGGTCTCATGTTAGGAGTGCTACTGAGACTTCGAGTGGTGCAGGACTCTCTACTGATGCCCTCGCTAGGACTGCTCATATGATCTTTGGGGTACCTACCCTGCCACTAGTCCCTGTGGTTTGGCGCATAACCTCTATAGCGAGGTGACAGTTTAGGTGGTCCCTACATCTACTGAGCTCATGGACTTCATACCTGAGGATCCTACCCATGTGAGTTCCTATCTGCCTTTATTGCTTTGATATTTTAAATCTGCCATTTGCTAACTATTCTGTTTGTAGGTTCCTTGAGAGACAACCAATTACTGGTACCAATGCACTTCAGGCTTGATGAGTCACTACGTCCATTACTTTATAGAGGCTCATATAGGTTCTTTACACTTTGGTTTATTTTTCTATTCCAATTATGCAATGATATATATGTGTATGTTACAAATATATGTGTGTTAATGCATGTATGTTATGATGATGTAGCTCAAGCATGCGAGACTGTTACATGAGTGCTACGAGACTATTCACCAGTAGAAGTCAATTCTTCAGTAAGAGGGTGCCTACTACCAGAGCGAGGTTTAGAGACTGTGGGCCGAGCTAGAGGGAAGGACCCCAGATGTCGGCAACGGTGACCCCAGTTGTCAGCGACGGTTGACATGGATGGGGCTAAGTATTGATTTTCCTTTCCCTTGTTGTTTTGTTTTTTTAACTATATTGATAGTGATTTTTAGACTTTTTTGAGATGTAGTTGACTAATTAATCATTTATGAGGCTTTTGATGCTTTCTGATTTTTACTTTGCCTTTCTCTTTGTCTTTTCCATTTGCTTTTCATACCATCATAACAAATGCAAATGAAATGGAAAAAGTTTACAATAGAAGTTAATGCAATTACATTATAGAAAGATATAAACTCTAAGATGCAAATTTTTCTTTTGTATGTGATAGATATTGATTTAGGCATTTACTTCTTAAAATGTGCAATTCTTGATAATATTTTCCATTTATACTGATATCATAAGAATGGTTGCATATAGAATATTTCTAAATGACAGTACCCATATCCTTAATTAGCCCTCTCGGGTTTTCTAATTAAGTATTTTGCCCCTCATTTTTCTATTTTATTTTATTTTTTATGAATAGTACCACTTAAGATGATCAACATTAATCCATTCAAAGAAGTCATTCCTATCAACATCCACCAGCTTGACTACACCTTTTGAAAGGGTAGTTTTAACCAAATAAGACCCCTCCCAATTAGGTCAAAACTTCCTTCTTGGATCTGGTAGATTCTGTTTAGCTTGCCTCAATACCCAGTCCCCAATCTTGATGTTGTATTGTTTCACTCTCTTGTCAAAAGTCCTTGCAATTCTTCTATGATACAACTAAGTGTGATAGAGTGCTTTTAACCTTTCACTGTCTATCAGATCCAACTGTGCTAGCCTTTGTTCTACCCACTTTACCTTAGGTAAGTCTGCTTCAATTATGACTCTGAGGGATTTCATTTCTACTTTGATTGGAAGCACAACTTCTATTTCGTATACCAATAAGAAAGGAGTTGTCCTCATGGATGTTCTCACTGTAGTACGGTATCCTCAAAGAGCGAATGGTAACTTATTGGCTCAATCACAGTGAGTTTCAATCATCTTTAAGAGGATCTTCTTAATGTTTTTGTTTACTGCTTCCACTGCTCTGTTAGCCTGTGGTCTATTAGGCGATGACTTGTAGTGCTTTATCTTATACTTTTCAAGCACTGCTCGTACTTCTCCTTGAAACTATACCCCATTGTCTGAGATCAGATGCTGAGGAATTCCATACCTACATAACAGATTCTTCTCCAAGAACTTAGCTATCTGGTTTGCCACCCCCCCCCTCACCCATTTGTTATAAGATTCGACTTCTACCCACTTCGTGAAGTAATTAATCATCATTAAGGTGTATTTGTGTTTGTTGGAGGCTGTAGGATGAATCTCATATAATGTCGAGTACCTAAACTAAATATAGCTAAAGAGAGGGCATGGTGTGTAATTCTGAGTGAGGCAAATGGCTGACGTCCCCATGAATCTAACAATTGTGACATCTCTTGGTGAATTTAATACAATCCTCAACCATTGTCATCCAGAAGAATCCTTATCTCATTATTTTCTTGGCTAGCGTTGTACCATTCATATACGGACCACAAACTCCATCGTGAAAGTCTTTCATTACCTTCCTTGCCTCATCCTTGTCCAAACAACACAATTGCATCCCATCCGAAGTTCTTTTGTACAGGACACCTTGATGGAAGGTGAATTTTTCTGATCTCTTTTTGATGACTATCTTATCTTTCTCACTTGTATCTGCCAAGTATTCAAGCTTGTCCAAATACTGTTGAATGTCATAAAACTAAGGCTTCTGATCCACTCTCGCTTCCATTAACCTTATGCTCTTGTAACACGGCTGATTTGACTTTAGTAACACCAAAGGCTTCATAGACATGGTTATTGGTCCATCCCAAACTTATGCTAATGATGCTAAGGCATCTGCCATTTGATTTTGGTTTCTTGGTGAGTGGATAAATCTGTATTTTTTAAATAATTGTGCCAACTATTGCAAATACTCTAAATACGACTTCAAATATGGCTTTTTCAGATCCTATTCATCGGTAGCCTGATTGATTACCATCATCGAATCACCCAATATTTCCACTTTCATGACTTTCAAGGCCATTAGTGCTTCTGCCCCCATCACAGATGCTTCATATTCTGCTTCATTATTCATAACTTGAAATATCAGCTTCTTTCCTATGGGAATCACTTTATTTTTTAAGGTCAATATAATTACCCCTAAACCTACTTCGAATTGGTTTATTGCTCTATCAAAGTACATGCACCATCCTTGAATCTCAATCGCTGCGGTGAAATCGTCTAGGAATTCAAGTTCTATCTCTTGGTCATTTGGCATAGGGTTTAGTGCTAGAAACTTGGCTACTGCTCTTCCTTTAACTGTCTTCTTAGTCAGGTACTCAACATTAAATTTTGTTAGTAACACCAGCCACTTGGCTAGTTTCCCAACCAATGAAGGTGCTTCAAACAGGTGTTTCATTAGATCTAACTTTGAAACTATTAAGATCTTGTAAGACTGATTGTAGTGCCTCAACTTTCTTATGGCCCAAACCATTGCCAAACAGATCTGCTCAACCTTACTGTACTTCTTCTCATAAGGCAATATCTTCTTGCTTAGGTAGTAAATTGCGTGTTTAGCTCGTGCTTCTCCTTCTTGAGCTAGCATGGCTCCTATTGTGCTCTCTTCAATTGCCAGGTACAAGATTAAGGGCTTTCCCATTTCTAGGGGCCTTCAAATTAGTGGATTAATAAAATAGTCCTTGATTCTATTAAAAGCAATCTGGCATTATTCATTCCAAACCACAGGCTGATCTTTTTTTAGCAACTTGAATATCAATTCTCACACTTCAGTTAATCTGGCTGTGAATCTGCTGATGAATTATAACTTTCCCAAGAATCCTCGAATTTCCTTTTCAGTCTTTGATGTCTTTATTTCACTATTCACTTTTACCTTGTTTGAATCAACTTCAATTCCTCTTTGAATAATTATGTGTTCTAGCATCTTTCCTTAAGTTACACCAAATACACACTTCTTGGGGTTCAACCTCAAATCATGCGTGTCTACCCGCTGCATGAACTTCTCCAATGCGGTTGGATGTTCTTCCCGAGTCTTTGACTTTTCCATCATATCATCAACATAAACTTCTACCTCCTTATGTATCATGTCATGAAACATTACTGTAACCATCCTCTAATAGGTTGCACCTGTATTCTTTAAACCCAAAGGCATTACTCTGTAATAATACGTTCATATTCAATGATGAAGGGGGTCTTAGCTTTGTCGATTATTGCCATGAGAATATGGTTGTATTCTCAAAACCCATCCATGAAGGACTATATAGCACATGTGGCAGCGTTGTTAATCAAAACATCTATGTGGGGCAAAGGTAAATTGTCGTTCGGGTATGCCTTTATTAAGATCCCTGTAGTCTACATAAATCCTTACTTTCCCATTCTTTTAAGGTATTGGAACCATATTAGCCAACCATTCTGGATAATCCACCACTTCTAGAAACACAGCCTTGATCTGCTTCTTTATATGCGTGGATTTTCATATGTGTCCATGTTAATGAGCGATGTCCCTATCGATGCCAAGCATGTTGTCATATGTCCAAGCAAATACTTTTTAGTATTTTATTAATATTTTTTCTAATTCTTTCATTTCCTCAGGGGTAACATCTTTTAAAATATGCAATATACGAGGATTTTCATCCATGCCTATGTTAAATGGTTCAATGTTAATGGAATGAATGTCAAATATGCTTATGTAAGGTTCAATGAAATGCTCATCGTTATCATAACACACACCACACAAGTAAGCAAAATTAGATCTCATTACATCGTACTTAGAGTTTAGTACATCAAAAGATTTAAACAGATTAGCAGTACATATATCATCAGGAGTAGGTGTATCATTAAATAGGATATCCTCTATCGATGAGAGTTATGATGTCGGCATAGTTAGGAGCTTGAGTTTCTAACCTCATACTTTGCAGAACCTATTCAATCTTCCTAACAGTAGACCAAATATAGGTAGGATATCCAGCACTGTAAATTCTATAATAGATTCAATCTTTCCCACATTGATAGTTGCCTTAAAGGTTCATACTACTTACTTTTTGGAGTCATCATAAGCCCTGATTATCAAGTTAGATGCTTCAAGCTCTTCAATCAGTATCCCAAACTTGTGGAATAGCCTGAGTGGGCAAACATTGATGGCCGACCTATTACCAACTATGACACATGATGTCTTCTTAGCTCTCATGACCAATTGGATGAATAGAGGCCTATTATGAGCTTTCCCTTCAAGTACAAGATCACTATCAGAGAATGAAACAACACTAGTGGGTTTTAGAAGTAGAGAAACTATTATATCCTTTAAAGTAGTATTTGAAGAGATCTTCATATCATCCAAAGCATGTGCCAGAGCATTTCGGTGTTTCTTTTATGTCATTAAGAGGTCCCAAATACTGACTTGAGTTCTAAGCTATTTCAAAACTAAATCTTCTTTTACTTTAGCGGTGGGTTCACTCTCTTTCGTGGCAACTTCTTTCCCTTTCACCATGTTTTTCTTAGTAGCCTGATACACTCTCCCACTTCTAGTGACATGGTTAACTGATGGTTCCTCATCGGAGTTATACCATATATTGATTCCCATTACACATGGTGCATCTGGTAGTGGAATGGTGATGACCTTATCTTCTTTATCAAACTCATCTCCCCATCCATAGGTTACAATGTCTCCCTTTTTAAAGGTGGCTGAAGGAGGGGCGGTGTATTTTACTTTAAAGTTGAACTTTCCAGATGATTTTCCCAACAAGTCCCAAACTTCTTTCCTTTCTTTTAGTTCTTCCTCACTTTCCTCATCGAACTTAGGAGTGTCTGCTTCATCATCGCTTGTGTCATAGATTATAAGCAAAAAATCTACTTCCAGTATGGCCAATAGTTTCTCTTTCTACTCTTTCAAGTTTCGCTACCTCATTCTTTGGAATGTCTTGAATAGAGTTCTCAACAAAGGACTCGGGTAGCCCCAAGGAGATGTCATAAGATGCTGGTGGTGGCATATTTCGGTAGTTGGGTAGAGGATTGGTTTTGACATTAGGCTATTTTTTAGTGTCTTCAATCTTACCAAAATTTATGAGGTCTTGGATTCGGTCTTTTAGGACATAAAAATCATCGGTTGTGGGGCCAGGCATTTGATGGAAATGGCAATAGAGATTGTGATTGATACAAGGTGGCAATAGGTTTGGTATAGGACTTAGTTCAAGGGGTTTGAGGAGGCCCTTTTGCTGGAGTCTTTGGAAGACTTTAGATAAGGGTTGGCTACAATTTAAGTATATGCGGTTTCTAAGGGCATTAGCAGTTAAGTTTGTTTCAGTGGAATGGGTGTTTTGATTAGGCTGAGTTAGTTTTCAGTAGGGATTTTTGGGTTGAGAGATCTTTTCATCTTCCATTCTGATACCGGCTTGGTGAAGTGCTTTGAAGGTAGAGTTGTGGACAAATAGCATATGTTTGCGAAAGTGAGACCGGGCTCCTTTGATTACTATCTTTATTTGCTCATCCTTTGGAGGTCTATTGCTAATCAAGGTAGCTTTTCCTCTCCATCGAGTGATGTAGTCTAAAAAACTCTCACTACTTTTCTACCTGGTGGTCTCCAAGTCATGCCTCGTGACATCTAGCTGAGTGTTGCATTCATACTGTTTAATGAATTTCTAAGTTAGGAGCATCTAATCATTCTTGATCTTCTTCCAAGTCAAAGAATCGTGTTCTTAGCCCTTCTTCAAGTGAAGTAAAGAAAAACTTCATTATTTGAGATTCAGTCAACTTTGTAGAAGCCATGTGTAAACAGCGGGGTTTAGCACATGTCTAAGATTTTAGCAACCGCGACATTGTTTGAGCTTAGGGCTCTAGCGAACACATTAACCATATCACAAAGACATGGTGTGGAGATGAGGAGTCGCCACCCAGGGTAATAACTAGGACAAATCGAAGGTGGTGATAACTCGATTCTCTAAAAGAAAGTTAGCACCACAACTAGGAAATTGTGGGAATAGAATGCCAACTTCTTTTAGTCTCGTGTTCTTTAAAATTAGTTTATGAATTACTATCTTATTCTCTAATTACATGCAATTTCATTTAAACCCTAATTGAACATCCATCTAGCACCAAGGCAACTAGTCATGAAAGAACACATAAAAAATGCATTCACAAGGCGCAACGTCCCTAAATTAATCTAATCTACATTGATTTTTAATTTAAAGTTAGCTAAATCTACGTATTTTAATTACAAATGAAATAAGAACTAAAGGTGGGCCTACATTTTAATTTAATTAGTGAGCCTAAATCTACAAATTTTAATTCTAAAAAATGGGCCTAAGTCTATTAAATTTTAAAAGAAAAACAAATTGAATTAGTGGACCTAATTCTAATCAATTTTAATTAAGTAAAATGAGTCCTAAATCTATTCATTTTTAAAAGAAATGCTTTAATGGGCTGAGCTAGGTCTAGAATTGATTTTAATTAAACTAAAGTGGGCCTAAATCCAAATTAATCTAAATGGGCCTAAATGGATTTTAAAAATGAATTAAACAATTTTAAATGCCTATTTTATTAGTGAATTTAACCTACATGTGGGCTTGGGGCTCAAAGTGAATAAAAAAATAAAATAAAACAAGCCCAAATAAACACATAAATACATACATTAAGTGATACTAACCCTAGTTAATTACATACAACCTAAAAAATGCTACTGCCACCATTAATTTTAATTAGGATTTTTATCAAGTGGACCTAATTTACTAATTAATTTTAAAAGGTAGAAAGTAAAGGTTTCACTATTTCCCACCACCGGGGCTATTACAATTCCTACATACAAATTAAAAATAAAATTAAATACAAACCAATAAACCAAATAAATAAAAATAACATAGAATAATAAAAAATAAAATCTAAAATCTACATTAAAATACATAATTTAATCCATGACATTCCATGGATGCTCATGGGTTGGCCTTGATTCAATCACCACAGTGAATTCATGTCACTCATCATCATGCAAACATAAAATACAAAGAATAAAAAGATTATAATGAATTAAAATAATAAATAAAGAAAATAAAATAATAACATATCAAAATTAAAATAAATAAAAATAACGAAGAAATAAAGAAATAAGCAAAGGAAAGCAACAAAATAAAATAATAAATAAAACAACCAAATGAAAAGTAAAAGAATAAAAAATGTTATTAAAATAATCAAATGAAAAACAAAACTAAAT